>BQKN01059863.1:40908-51779 GCA_022839385.1 Asparagus kiusianus
GAGACTCCAGTGGGTGCACGAGTATAAACTGTATCCCCAAACTCCGAAGAGTACATGAGTATAAACTGCTTCTCGATCCTCCGACCGGTATAAGAGGTTAAACTGCTCCCTGATACTCCAATAGGTATATGAGTCTAAACTATTTCCTTCCTTCCACGGGAAGTTCCTGGAGAGTACCATGCGTGGTATTCTTAAGGATAACCCGATCGTGCAGCTGATACAACGATACACCCAGTCTTGCAAAGAAAGCTGGGGGTGGATAATTCAGGTAACGGGAAGTTCCCGGAAGAATGTTAAATATAATATTCTTAGGGATAACCCGATCATTATGAATAAAGTGATAAACACTAAACACTCTTGAAATCACTGACGAATTGTCAGAACCCCGTTTTTGTTAAGTCTTTATCATTTAACATCAGAAACCCCCTTTGAGTAATTTGTACGAACCAACATCTTACAGTGATTTATACTCTTACTCTCTTCTTTCGCTTGGTCAAACCTTCCTACAGTTAGGACCAAAACCAAATTTCCCTCTCGATTCCTTCAATGAACGAGAGGCCTACAAATCGAACGATCAAACCTTCCTACAGTTAGGACCACAACCAAAATCCCCTCTCGATTCCTCCAATAAACGAGAGGTCCGCTTTCAAATCGAGTGATCAAACCTTCCTACAGTTAGGGTCATCTCAAGCTCTCGCTTGGTCAAACCTTCCTACAGTTAGGACCAAAACCACAATTCATTCTCGATAAACGAGAAATTCATCTTTAGTTCGGTAATCAAACCTTCCGACAGTTAGGGTTATCCAATTCTTTTTGATTCTCAGAGTGGAGATCCCACTCTTAGTTTCACCTTTCCGGATTCTGGGGGTGGAGATCCCACCTCGAGTTTCCTTTCCTTTCTTTTTGGGGAATAGAATATAAAATTCTTCCTTCCCACACCAATCATTTTCCAAGAATTTCGGATTTATTCTAGGAAGTTTATCCCGAATCCTAAGCAGGGATAAGTCTGCGCCTAACACGCGCTGCCGGTTTAGTCTTTTTCCGATTGAAAAAGGCACCAGAGTTCGATTCTGGGGTATTTTATCCTGAAACCTAAGCAAGGATAAGTCCGCGCCTAACACGCGCTGCCGGTTAGTTCTTGACCGTTAAAAAGAACATCCGTCCGCATATTCAACATTGTGGCAGGTTGTTATTAATAACACCGAAATCCATGCCTTACACGCATGGGGAATTTCATCCTGAATCCTAAGAAAGGATAAGTCGACGCCTAACACGCGTCACCGGTTTAGTCTTTTTCCGATTGAAAAAGACACCAGAGTTCAATTCTGGGGTATTTTATCCCGAAGCCTAAGTAGGGATAAGTCAGTGCCTCACACGCGTCGCTGGGTAGCCTATTCCCGTAACAATAGCGAAGTCTATGTATTCGACATCATAGCACAAAGTCTCAGAGAATTCAATCTCTGAGCACAACGTTACATGCGAACGGATTTAAACAATCCGCATGCTAGCCCGACTCAAACGGTTGTCGGTAAAGGCTAATCAAATCCGTTTAAGGCTGGGGGTTAGCCAAAAACCCTAAAGTCAGCGCCTCACACGCGTCGCCGGGTAGCCTATTCCCGTAACAAGTGGTAAAGTCTATGTATTCAACATCATAGCACAAAGTCTAAAGGAGTTCATTCCTTTAGCACAACATCACATGCGGAACGGATTTAAACAATCCGCATGTAAGCCCGATTCAAACGGTAATCGGTAAGAGCATGTCAAATCCGTTGAAGGCTGAGGATTTGCCAAAAATCCTAAGTCAACGTCTCATACACGTTGTTGTTTAGTCTTTTCACAGGAGAAAGACGAAGTCTACGTATTCAATATCGTAGCACTAAAAGGGTTAACTCTTTTAGCTTAACGTCACATGCGGAACGGACTTAAACAATCCGCATGCTAGCCCGACTCAAACGGTAGTCGGTAAAGGCTTATCAAATCCGTTGATGGCTGAGAATTTGTCAAAAATTCTATAAGTACGAGTCATTGACGCATCAATTCTATGGATTGGTCTCGTGACTCAAGTATCCGCCACGCTCCAACTCCTTATGAGCTTAAACTGTGTATACTCCAGAGGACGTATGAGTATAAACTGTGTCAGACGTCGAACGATACGTCGCAACGAAGCCTGGACGCCGGACAACGCGTCGCAATGATGCTCAAACGCTGGACAACGCCGTCAATCAATGGTTAGTTCTGTGTTGAAGCAGCAGACTCGAGCTAAAAAAGCAAGAAATCAGGAATCGACTTCAAGTTCAAAATTCCAACAACGGTCAGACAATAAATACAGCACCGGAATCCTCACAGGCATTCTACAAAGCACTGAATGACCTGAAGGAATCGAAGGAATCCAGAACAGAAGCCATTCCAAAGTCCCGTTACACCGACTGAAGGTTGGGACAATCACATCCAAAGTATTCCAGACTCTTCTATAAAAGAACGAGGCTGAAATACTTTGGAGGGGGTATCTGTAGGCGTATAAAATTGCCTATAGGTCCCTTAGCACAGCTCGACGACGCCGATTCAACAAAACGGAGCATCGGGTGACATATCCAAACAAAACTGTTATCCCACAACGCCGAAGCCAAGCAATATGCGACGAAGTGGACTAACGAGGCTAACGAACCGCACGCCAACAATCCATTAGCACGCGGAATGAAGCCAACGGTTTGAGGAGTCAACGAGTCATTCAACCAAGTGCGGACTCGGACGAATCGTGATCGAATTGAAATCAAGTCTCGGATTCAAACTCAGAAGTGGGTTTACTGCCAAATCAAGAATCGGATCAACGAATCGAATCCGACCAATCAACCACACAACTGAATCAAAGTCCAAGTCAACAGTGAAACACGAACCCGAACGACGGAATCCGAACCACGAAACGAACACAAGCCCAAACCCCGGGGGACTCGGCTTTGAACCGAGCCACCCTGAGGTGGCTCGGCCATGGCCGAGCCACCCATGGGTGGCTAGGCCCTGTTCCGTGCCCAAGGCACAGGTTTGAGTGCCTATAAATAGGCCTTGTGCTCATTTGTTTCAGGGGTTGGATTTTGGAGGAGGCGAAGCCCTGCTGGATTGGAGATTCAGATCTAAAAAGACTCAAACTTTAGGACTTCGGGGACTCCCTCATTCAGATCTGGTGCTCGGCGATCATCAACGCCAAATAAGGCAAGTGTTCGAGAGAACCGGATCTCAAATCCTCAGATCTACGTAGGTACACTCCGGATCTAAGCTTGGTTCTTAGATCCCGAGATTCGAGCGGTTGTTTCCTTGGTGAAACAATCCCTCCCGGCTATTATCTCCTTGGTGGGATAATACCCGTTATACTGTGTAGATCCGATCGGATCTAGATCTCGCAGTGGTCCACGGCAAACAACCCCGGCGCAGGCAAAGAACCCACCAAAGCGAGTGACCGCATAACAGGAGCTCGCGATTCGTTCGACAAAGAAGGAAACAAGTTGTACTTTTTCTTTATTTGTTTTGATTTTCATTGTAACCGGCTCTTATAAAAAGACCGGATCTTTGTAACTCGATAAACGATTATTAAAGTGTACAATGATATCAACAATGAAGAAAGCAACGAATTTTCCCGCGAACAAAGTCAAGCTCTTGATCCAGAACAAATTCCTTCTTCTTCTTCTTCTTCTTCTGGTGATTCTATCCAACAATCACCCCTCTCAAATGACCAAGAACCTGAACCTGAGCCTGCTTTTGATAGGTTTAGACCAGTTGCTCCCTTTCCAGATAGACTTAGGCCTAGGAAATACTCCCCTCAAGAGGAGAAGATCCTAGAAACTTCTAAACAGGTTAAGGTCAATATTCCTCTCTTAGATGTAATTGAACAAATTATATCTTATGCTAAATTTTTAAAAGAACGGTGCACTAAGAAGAGGAGAATAAATATTCTAAAGAAAGTCTTTTTGGCGGCCAATATCAGTGATATGCTTTCAAAGTCCATACCTTTGAAACGTAAATATCCAGGTTCCCCCGTCATTTCATATGTCATTGGTATACTCACATAGATAAGGCGCTTTTAGACTTAGGGGCCAGTGTCAACTTGCTTCCGTATTCAGTCTACCAGCAACTAGGTGAATTAAAACCAACCCGATGCACCTTACAGTTAGCTAATAGATCTGTCAGGGTCCCTATGGGTGAGATAGAGGATGTTCTGATTAAAGTTGGGGATTTTATTTTTTTAGTAGATTTTGTAGTCTTGAAAACATAACTTATTTCCAATCCCAAATGACATACACCTGTCATCTTAGGACGATCTTTCTTAGTCACTTCTAATGCTCTCATTAACTGTAGAACTAGTCAAATAAGCTGTCCTTTGGAATTTGACTGCTGATCTTAATATTTTCAAGGTAGGAAACCAACCGAATAATCAACCTCTAGAAATAAATTACATTTAGGAAAGTCTAGAAGAAGATGATGAGTCAGATCCAAGTTTTGAGGAAATTTTTGGTGATGAGCTGAAAATATTAGAAGAAGTAGATTAAGTTTGTCAGAATAAGGAAATTATGTTAAACATTTGCTGCTTTGAACTGAATTTTGAAGAACTCTTTCTTAATGAACTTAGATTTTTGGAAAATAAACAACAACCAAATTTTTATACCTCAATCATAAATCTTGGCTTTGAGGAAATTATTAATAAAGAATTGGTTGTTAGAAAATGAACATTCACAGATCAAGAATCTAAGTTCAACAAGAAGTTCAAAATGCATTACACTAACCTCATAGTGCTGCAACAATCATTGAATACCTTGGAATGTTCAGAATTTAAGCACATCATTAATCATATCATTTTGAAATTGTTTACCAGCAACTAAGTTTAGGTGAATTAAAACCAACCCGATGCACCTTACAGTTAGCTGATAGATCTGTTAGGGTCTCTATGGGTGAGATAGAGGATGTTTTGATTAAGGTTGAGGATTTTATTTTTTCAGTAGATTTTATAGTCTTGGAAAAACAACATGTTTCCAATCCCAAAGGACAGTCAACTGTCATCTTAGGACGATCTTTCTAAGCCACTTCTAATACTCTCATTAGCTATAGAACTCATCAAATAAAGCTGTCTTTTGGGAATTTGACTACTACTCTCAATATTTTCAATCTAGGGAATCAACCGAATAATCAACCTCTAGAAATAAATTACATTCAGGAAAGTCCAGAAGAAGAAGAAGATGACGAGTCAGATCTAAGTTTTAAGAAAATTTTTGGTGAGGAGCTGGAAATATTAGAAGAAGTAGATCAGGTTTGTCAGAATAAGGAAACTGTGTTAAACATTTGCTGCTTTGAACTGAATTTTGAAGAACTCTTTCTTAATGAACTTAGATTTTTAGAAAATAAACAATAATCAAATTTTATACCTCAACCATAAATCTTGGGTTTGAGGAAATTGTTAATAAAGAATTGGTTGTTAGAAAACAAACCTTCACAGATCAAGAATCTAAGTTCCATAAGAAGTTCAAAATGCACTGCACCAACCTCATAGTGTTGCAACAATCATTAAATATCTTGGAATGTTTAGAATTTAAGCACATCATTGATCATATCATTTTGAAATTGTTTAAGATCCGAGGTAGAATTTTCAGGAATAAGGTAGGATTTGATATAGAAAATAAGCTTTTCATGTTGAACCTTTCATTCTACATTTTTTTGTTTTGCCTCATAATAATAAAAAGAATTTATTCTTCTCTCAGTTGAGAGTTTCTTGTTTTTAATAATAAAAATGAAAAATATGAAAAAAAGAATAAAATTTTAATTTCATCATTCTCACACCAAAGGTAATTGCATATTTTTTTAGGTCAGCTGGCCAAATATAAGTGTTTCATTTCTTATCTGCTTTACTTTGTGCATTATAGAGTTTACATTGAGGACAATACAAAATTCAGGTGTGGGGGTAGGAAGTAGTTATTTTTCCTTTTTATTTCACCTTTTTGTTGCATTTTTGTCATAATTTATTTTCTTTCTCTTCTTTCCTTTGAAAAAAAAATCAGAAAAATATTGTCACTTGTCAAATTAATAGAGTTAAGTTGTAATTAATTTATTTGATAAATTTTAAATTTTCTAATCCCTAGTTTGTTATATACTCAAGTTCACCTTTTATGATAACTCTAAATAAATTTATTAAGAAATAATTTTCAAAGTAGTACACTTCACTTAAGCCTTAACTTAGATTTTTAATTAAATAATGAATTTTTTTGCTTTCTTAACTTAGAGTTGAAAATATTTTTTTTAAAGTTTTCTTGATTTACATATTTTTCAAAATATATATATACATATACACATATATATAAAAAAAACTAACCTTGCAAAAGAAGAGTGCAGAAAATGAGCATAAAAAAACTATTGAATTCAAGGTGATTCTATCTTATAAAGCCTAAGTTGACCGAGTAATTAAGTTCAAGGAATATTTCCATACTTAATGACCTAACCCAATTAGGTTGGGATCCATTGGCCCAAAACTCGTTAAATGATTACTTAGAAAGCCCGATAAAGTAGAAAAAAATCACCAAAGAATAAAGAGTGAAAAATATATACTAATAATATAGTTATATTTGTATATATGGTCCTAAAAAATTATTTTTGATTAAGAGACTTGAAAATTATTTAAAACAAAGAGTTATCATGTTCTTTTCAAAACTTTTAAATTAAATTTCTAAGTTTGACTTGATTTTGTATTGCTATGCTGAAAAGATTTTCTAGAAAATTTACTTTAGAGTTATATATAAAAACGTTTTTTTGAGTAATAGCTAGCTTCAATTAGAATGTCTAAATATATCAAGTAAAATTAGTTATATATTGACTTCTTGTATTGCTATATCAAGTAAAATTAGAATGTCTAAATATATCTAGAAAATTTCTAAATTTGACTTGGTTTTGTATTGCTATACTGAAAAAATTAGCAAGTTGACCGAATTTTATGGGTATATTCACTATAAACCCTCACGAAACTACAACTCGTCCACTAGGGTAACCTAGGGGTTTAAAGACTTGTTGTATGTGCTAAATACAACCGTAATTCCTACGAAAGTGAGTTATGATTTTTAATTTCTTTTTTTACTAGAGGACTAGCAAAAGTTTAGGTGTGTGGTATTTGATAATCTTATTTTTATTATAATTTTATACCATCATTATCTATTTTACATAAATAAATATACCACTAATAATTATTTTTATCTTTAATTGCAGATTAATGAAGAAACGATGAGTAAAAGCCCAAAAGACTCAAACTTCCTTATTTTTTAACATTTTATTGAAGCCCAGAATCAAGCCGAGTAGCCTGTAGAAGTCGGAGAAAATCAAAAATCCAATATCAAAAGAAATTATATTCAAGATGGTTGGCCGCAAAGAAATAGTGATATCTCCTAATCTGGAAGACGGAATTTAACATATAATATATAAAAATCGCCTATCTTGCGAGATGAAACCATCGATGAAGTTAGATTTTTGATAGGAGCATCAATGTTGGCATCGATGCCGACATCGATGCTAGGTTATTATAGCACGTTTAATGGCTGATTTTGATTATCTTATGGATAAGTATTGATCCAATGGCTCTCATTCATTGTTATAGGGTATAAATAGAGGAGTAGAGAATGAGAGTTTGAGGGTGTGAAAAATTTTGTATCTCCATTTGGGGAGGAGGGTTACTTTTAATTGAGAAGACCTTCCAAATTTATAACTTTTTATTACAATTTAAAAAATAATTTTTTTTACCACTTCATATTTTTCTTCTCTTTGTTGGATGATGAAGATGAAGATGAAGATCAATTTGGAGGTTTATTCTTATTTTCTCTTTTATTTTTTTCTTATTGCTTAGTAGTTTAGATTTACATTAATGTCTTGTATTGTAGATTTACTTTCATGCTTTTATTTCTTGTAATTTATTATGTAGTTTAGTTCTTACAATTTATTTTGTAGTTTGGATTTTTATTTTCTTGCACTATTCGCCTTAAGGCTAGAACCCTCTTGGGATTAGTTTTTATTTTATTTAATTTTTGTTTTCTTTGATTCACCTTGAGGCAACCTTCTAGGGAATTGCCATTTTCTTAGATGTGGAATTAATTCTTACTGGAACTCTAAAAATTGCATAAAACTAGGTTTATTTCTCTTATGATTTGTTAATTATTCTCTCATGCTTAAATTGTTCATGCTTAGGATATTCAACTAAAAAACTAATTGGTCGAAGGAATTCTAGAATTATATTTAGTTGTTATTCTTTTCATGAGCAATAATTTTACTTGGATGATAATTTGATAGGTTATACTTTCCTTGAGTGGTTTGATAATCTATACTTAATAAATCTAAAGTAAAATGTGAAAAAGAGAATGATTCATATCTTATAAGTAAGATTAGCCAGTGGATTTAATTCTAAATTTCTCATATATTTAATTGAATCCTCCATCTTGACTTTCTTGAATTTTCTTTTCATTCTTTATTTTTCTATTATTTGTTTCTTAATTTCATTTTTCTTTCTTGCCTTGTTGATTACATTTATTCTTTATCACATCCACTCTCAACTACCTTTTATGCTTATTTACACACTCTCACTCCTCATATCTCTCCACAATCACAATTTTTATCACTTCTAACTATCACACACACAACATAAGAACCGATTCTAATTATTTCTTACAAACACCTTCCTCGTGGGATCGATAACTTTTTATATTATAACTTGATTAGTTGTGCACTTGTAACTTTTGGTACACATTTATGTCATATCAAGAGGACTGTCCTAGAAGGAGCTCACGGTGAAGGAGGTGATAGTAAGTGCTGAGTTAGGTGCCCGAGGCTATGAGAGGTGGTGGGAACATGCTGAAAATCGCGGGAGGTGATCGAATACAGTGGTTAAATGTCGGGTTTAATTTTAAAAAAATAAACCCCAAACCGCTTTTAGATAGCAGTCAAAAAGCGAAATTTGCATGTAATCGCCCGCTATTTACCGTTAGGGTGCGCTATTGACCGTTTTTGCTAACAGGAAGTGCATATTCCACAATATGTCACCGCTATTGGGTGATAGCGTAGCGGGAAGGGATCGCTAACACTATTAGCGTTGCTATTGCGGAGCTATTTACCGCTATTTATAACAGTGGTTTTTATTTTGTTGGAAAAAAAAAGAACCGGTGAAAAGAGCTAAAATACATTCTATATGCTTTCCAAAGTACTTATACTGTCAATTTACAATATGAGACATCTGATCATTACATGATACATGATTTCCTAGAAAAAAGAACATACTGACACACCAGAAAAACTGTAACAAACAAATTTCATAATTCTAAATCTCAGAAATAGCTCTTAACTACTGCATTTTCACAAGGATTATGCCTAACATGACCCATAGTACATAATCGATCAGAAACTTACTAAGTAACTCATAGAATACCTGCAAAATTCCAAAAACGAATTCCAATCTACAGCATAATATACCCATCATTAAACGATTAGAATCAAGGTAATCTGACCTTTATGCTCAACATAATTATTAGATGTCTTACTGAAAATATCATAATGATGATGTGGAATTTAGCTATGAAGTTTCCTAAAGTGCCTTACAAAGTATGACTTTTATATTCTATATGAAACCTAACATGAATGGCCCTATATCATTGTCATGTTCTAAAGAACTCATAATCTTGTGGACCTTTCTGAAGATTACTTGGTTTGCAAAGAAGAGTAATCATGGTTTTGGTGATGCATTCCTCTCAAGTGTTTGTTAGTAAGCTAAATCAGGAAGCTAAGGGACACGGCTGTGTATCAGATTATAAAAGAAATGGCAAGGTTTAAAGACAATTGATAAATGAAATGCTGAACAAATTAAATCAATTTATCTAGATTTATTTTCGTTCTTTCTTTTGTTAAAGAAGTGCCTCCTGATCAAAATTTAGATCAAAATATAGTTTTCACATACATCATTACATTAGATGATTAATGAATTAGAAATCTCATCATGATAATGAAGCCAATAAAACGAGATTTTTCATAATGTGTCCGGAAAAATAAGATGGTTTTGGAACCATTTTGAAGCTAATGTGTAAGCACAAAAAGCACTACAGCTCAAATGTACTAAAAAGTGGACTCATCATTCTAACCAACTTTTAAGATACTTGAACAAACTAGAACAAAGATGGGTTTGTTGATGCATTCCATCCATTAATAGTTTAATCATCTTCTGAAAGCAGTAAGGGGCATCAAAATAATACATTGCTTTTCACCCAGATAATAAAAAATTTGAATTGTTATTTAACAATGTAGGTATCTGAGCTATTAGAACAAGCGATTTTATTTACTTGTTAAGTATGATCCTGAAGAGAAAGCAATTTAAGCAAAGTAACATTTAAGTTGGTTGATTTGCTCTTTCAGTCCTCTGCATTGAATCTCCAAGAACATACGAACTCTGTGTAATGCATCCATTCACAGGTGAGCTACACGCTGACTCTTTTAACATTCAGCTCTTCCAACACAAGTAATCTTCTTTCACATGCTGGCTCCCTTTATTTTATTTTACTTTATTCCTTCCTCTTGTTTAGCTATGACGTGATCATTTCAACCCAGAAAGGCAAAAAAATAAAAGATGAAAAATAAAACTAAAAATAAACATAAACAAAACAAAGAATGGCAGAGATTATCTAGAGAGTTGTTTCTCTGGTGCATAAGGACCCAAGGACGTAGAATATAACTGCGGAAATTTCATAGAAGATCAAGAGATGAAAAGCTTTTCTAGTTATACTCATATAATATGTATAAAATTTTAATTCTAATTCCTACACCGTGAATTTATAATTACAAATCAAACTCTTAGCATGTATTTGCTTTGTGTATAT
>BQKN01059870.1:0-15013 GCA_022839385.1 Asparagus kiusianus
TGTACGCGTAGATCTGAGATCCGGTCCTCTCGAACACCTGCCTTATTTGGCGTTGACGATCGCTGAGCACCAGATCTGAATGAGGGAGTCCCGGAAGTCCTAAAGTTCGAATCTTTTTATGTTCTGAATCTCCAATCCAGCAGGGCTTCGCCTCCTCCCAAAATCCAACCTTTCAAAATGAAGAACCCCCTCTCCTATTTATAGGCCCTCTTCACTGTGCCCGTGCACAGAACTGGGCCGACCACCTATAGGTGGCCGGCTCTGGGCCGAGCCACCTATAGGTGGCTCGGCTCTTGGCCGAGCCACCTATGGGTGGCTCGGCCTTGGCCGAGCCACCTATGGGTGGCTCGGCTTTGGCCGAGCCCCCTTAGGTGTGGCTTTCCGTCGTCTTCCGTTTTTGGTTCTGTCCGTGATCCGGTTCTGTGGTTGATTGATCTGGAAACGACTCGTTGACTTGGTTCCTGATTTGGCAGTAAATCCGCCTTGGTGTTTGAGTTTGAATCCTCTCTTGATTGGATGACTCGTTGACTCCCCGAACCGTTGACTTGATTCCGCATGCGAATGGATGCATTCCGTTGTTCACGTGCGGTTCGTTAGCTTCGTAGCCTCATTAGTTCGCTCCGTCGCGTATCGTTTGGCTTTGGCGTTTATGGGCTAACAGCTTTGTTTGGATATGTCGTCCGATGGTCCGTTTGTTGAATCGGCGTCGTCGAGCTGTGTTAAGGGACCTATAGGCAGTTTTATACGCCTACAGATACCCCCTCCAAAGTATTTCAGTCTCGTTCTTTTATAGAAGAGTCTGGAATACTTTGGATGTGATTGTCCCAACCTTCAGTCGGTGTAACGGGACTTTGGAATGGCTTCTGTTCTGGATTCCTTCAATTCCTTCAGGCTATTCGGTGCTTTGTCGAACGTCTGTAAGGATTCCGGTGCTGCATTTATTATCTGACCGTTGTCGGAATTTTGAACTTAAAGTCGATTCTTGATTTCTTGACTTTTTAGCTCGAGTTGGTTGATTCAACATAGAACTGATCATCGATTGACGGCGTTGAATCTTCATTTACAACGCGTTGTCCGGCGTTTGAGCTTCTTTGTGACGCGTTGTCTGGTGTTTAACCTTCATTGCGACGCGTTGTCCGGCGTCCAGGCTTCATTGCGACGTATTGTTCGACGTCCGACACAGTTTATACTCGTACGTCTTCTGGAGTATACACAGTTTAAGCTCTTAAGGTATTGGAGCGTGGCGGATACTCGAGTCACGAGACCAATCCATAGAATTGATGCGTCAATGACTCGTACTTATAGAATTTTTTTGCAAATTCTCAGCCGTCAACGGGTTTGATTAGCCTTTACCGATTACCGTTTGAGTCGGGCTAGCATGCGGATTGTTTAAGTCCGTTCCGCATGTGACGTTAAGCTAAAAGAGTTAACCCTTTTAGCGCTACGATATTGAATATGTAGACTTCGTCTTTCTCCTGTGAAAAGACTAAACAGCAACGTGTATGAGACGTTGACTTAGGATTTTTGGCAAATCCTCAGCCTTCAACGGATTTGACGTGCTCTTACCGATTACCGTTTGAATCGGGCTTACATGCGGATTGTTTAAATCCGTTCCGCATGTGACGTTGTGCTAAAGGAATGAACTCCTTTAGACTTTGTGCTATGATGTTGAATACATAGACTTTACCATTTGTTACGGGAATAGGTTACCCGGCGACGCGTGTTAGGCATTGACTTATCCCTTCTTAGGCTTCGGGATAAGATTCCCCAGGTTTAGACCCTGGTGTCTTTTTCAATCGGCGAAAGACTAAACCGGCGATGCGTGTTAGGCGTCAGCATATCCTTTCTTAAAATTCAGGATGAAATTCCCCATGCGTGCAAGGCATGGATTTTGGTGTTATTAATAACAACTTGCCACAATGTTGAATATGTGGGCGAGCGTTCTTTTTAACGGTTAAGAACTAACCGACAGTGCGTGTTAGGCGCGGACTTATCCTTACTTAGGTTTCAGGATAAAATACCCCAGAATCGAACTCTGGTGTCTTTTTCTGCGGAGAAAGACTAAATCGGCAACGCGTGTTAGGCGCAGACTTATCCCTGCTTAGGATTCGGGATAAACTTCCTATGATGAATCCAAAATTCTTGGAAAAGGATTGGTGTGGGGAAGGAAGAATTTTATATTCTATTCCCCGAACAAATAAGGAAGGGAGACTCGAGGTGGGATCTCCACCCCCAGAATCCAGAAAGGTGAAACTAAGAGTGGGATCTCCACTCCGAGAATCGAAAAGATTCGGATAACCCTAACTGTCGGAAGGTTTGATTACCGAGCTAAAGATGGATTTCTCGTTTATCGAGAGTGAATCGTGGTTTTGGTCCTAACTGTAGGAAGGTTTGACCAAGCGAGAGTTTGAGATGACCCTAACTGTAAGAAGGTTTGATCGCTCGATTTGTGGGCCTCTCGTTCATTGAAGGAATCGAGAGGGGAGTTTGGTTTTGGTCCTAACTGTAGGAAGGTTTGACCAAGTGGGGATTTGAGACGATCCTAACTGTAGGAAGGTTTGATCGCTCGATTTGAAAGTGGACCTCTCGTTCATTGGAGGAATCGAGAGGGGATTTTGGTTTTGGTCCTAACTGTAGGAAGGTTTGACCAAGTGGGGGATTTGAGACGATCCTAACTGTAGGAAGGTTTGATCGCTCGATTTGAAAGTGGACTTCTCGTTCATTGGAGGAATCGAGAGGGGATTTTGGTTTTGGTCCTAACTGTAGGAATGTTTGACCAAGTGGGGGATTTGAGACGATCCTAACTGTAGGAAGGTTTGATCGCTCGATTTGAAAGTGGACCTCTCGTTCATTGGAGGAATCGAGAGGGGATTTTGGTTTTGGTCCTAACTGTAGGAAGGTTTGACCAAATGAAAAAGGAGAGTAAGAGTACAAATCACTGTACGAATGTTGATTCGTACAAATCACTCAAAGGGGGTTCCTGATGTTAAGCGATAAGGACTTAACACAAAGGGTTTTGACAATTCGTCAATGATTGATAAATTAAAATTCTAAGCATTATATCCGGACTCTAACAATGAAAGTGTTGAGTGCACGAACATAGTGGAGGAAAGAATTTTGGTGGTCCCACCGTCAATTGGTTTGGTCGGTGGGGGATTCTGTGGCGGAGACTATGAGTCGTCAAACACCAATGAGAGTTTTGTGAGGGAAAATTGATCCAATGACGTGATCGGATTTCATCTCAGCAAAAGAGTGTTCGGAAATTAGGAGTTTAGTGTTTATCACTTTATTCATTATGATCGGGTTATCCCTAAGAATATTACATTTAACATTCTTCCGGGAACTTCCCATTACATGAATTATCCACCCCCAGCTTTCTTTGCAAAACTGGGTGTATCATTGTATCAGCTGCACGATCGGGTTATCCTTAAGAATACCACGCATGGCACTCTCCAGGAACTTCCCGTGGAAGAAAGGAAATAGTTTAGACTCATATACCTATTGGAGTATCAGGGAGCAGTTTAACATCTTATACCGGTCGGAGGATTGAGAAGCAGTTTATACTCATATACTCTTCGGAGTTTAGGAAGCAGTTTATACTCTTATACCGGTCGGAGTTTCAGGAAGCAGTTTATACTCTTATACCGGTCGGAGTTGTGCTGTTTTCAACTGGCTCACTCTAGCGTTATGACACCGGCTTCAACCAAGGTTTGGATGCTATTCTTGAGCGTAAAGCACGCCTTGGTTGGGTGAAGGATCCTCCTGTGGTATGCGCAGTACTTCGGATCCGCAATATTGTCAGCTTCCTCCTGATTCGTGATCAGTGGGAGCTTGATCTTGTTATTGTCAAGGAGGGATTTGAAGATGGCTGAAACATCTTCGTCCTTAAAGGAGTACTCTTTTTGAGGCCTCTGATCCGAAGTCTTTTGCTGCCTTCGGGACTGCTGTTGCGATGTTTGATTAGCATCGACAGTTGTTGTGGTTGTCTTGCCCTTACCACGGGAGGCGAAGTTCGAGTTCGGAGGATTTGTCGTCGATTGACTCCTCTCGGCCTTCTTCCTTCGGAGGAAGTGTTCGGCTTGTTCCCCTCGGACCTTCAAGTCTTTCCAAGTATTGGACGGTGCTGTCCCCATTGCTTCCAACACGTCCAATGCGAGGTTGTTGTGGCAAGTCTGGAGAATGAACTCCTCGGTGATCGGGTCCCGGCAATTCAACGCTTTGTTCCGGAACCTCTTGACGAAGGTTTCGACCGGTTCCTCGTCCTTTTGTTTCTCGTCGAGCAACGTTCCGATGGATATCTCGGTGTCGTCGTCAAAGAAATTGGTGAGGAACATGGTCTCCATATCGTCCCAGCTGCTCACACTACCTGGCTTGAGGCGGCGGTACCAATCGAAGGCGGCTCCGCGAAGAGTGCTAACGAATGACCGCACCATCAGAGGCTCATTGCCGGAGATAACACCCAGGTGCGATTTGAAGTAAATCAAATGCTGAGTGGGGGAACCCTTCCCATCGAACGGCGTGAAGTTGATTAAACTAAACTTCGCCGGATAGGGGATTGATTCCCACTCTCTTGGGTATGGACAAGGAATGCCCGTCTTCTTCACCTCTTGAGCGGAAATCAACGTATTGATTTTGCTCTCGAGGTTTTTGATCTTCAAGTTTTCACTTGTATCTTCGTTGGCATCCTCGTTACCACCCCCTGCATTAACGGGAGGGTTATCGGCGTTGCGAGCTTCATCCGCATCCGTATGCCCAACTTCCTGAACATCCTGATTACGGCGACTTGGTTCGCCTTGCTGGTTCGTCAATGCCTGGATTTGTTGCTCATGCATCTCTCTCATAGTCTGCATGGCCATCTGCATCTCAAGCCTGAAGCTCTCCTGTTGTTTGGCCATGGCTTCTTCGAGCATCTTGGCCACTTGTTCCGCGCTTATCATGAATGACTCGCAGGGTTCTCCTTCGCTGGATACGGTGTTGTCAGACGCAACCGCAGAGCAAGCATCTGATTCCTCATCTTCTGAAGGTGGTCTTATCGGAACCCTACCATACGTCCCTCGTGCGATGGCTCCAGACTGCAGACGGGTTAAACGCCGGGATGCTTTCAGAATCGACTCGAGATCATCCCGTGTCGATGTCCTTTTGCTGGTCATATTAGCGGTGACCCTCGGAAATTCTTCATCTTCAACCGCCGTTTTTCTTCGTCGGAAACACCTAGGCCTTGGTTTTGGCGTTTCAGTGCTGAGCCTTTCGAACACCGAGACTCTCTCGGGGACTGCCTTGATGCAGTTGCATTCAGACAGTACCGCCCGAATGAGCTTGGAACAGGGGCATTGAAATTCGAGCCTATGAGGACTTCTCTTTCTAGCTCTGCTCGTACCCTCAGCACGATAGTACAGCTCGTCCGTATGAAAGTCGGATCAACCTATCGCGTGTTGGCACGATTTCCCAGGTATAACGTCATCGTCATCGGACGACAACGTTTCCTTCTTGGGGCGAATTGCCTTTTTCGGGCCTTCGAGAGTCACGCGCCTTGAAACGCGCCTTTGTGAGCGTGAGTTCTCAGCGGGCTTCTAAACTTCAATGTGCAAGTTGGAGTGCGCAGCTGCTTTGAACTTCTTGTCATGCTAAAAGTGATTGCGACACCCAGCATGTTGAGTCGTTCGGGGCTTCTTCATCGGGCCCAAACGTTCTTGAACCGGAGTTTTGCATCGTCCATTGGGGAGTGGGCCGAGGCGCTCCAAAACTGACTTCTTTCTCCGGGATGATTCTGTGTGACCTCCCGGAGTAGCCATGGGAATTGTCGGTGACTTCGTTTGGTTTGCCGGAGGTTGAATCTGCTTCGAAGGTTGCAAAGGTTGCTCTTTGGCCTGAATCGCCACTTCAGATTTCGGCCTCCACACTTTGCGGGTTGGTGGCGGCTTCTTTGTCACCTCCTTCTGAAGCTTTCTACGGGCTTCTTCAGCTTGAGCCCGTGCCTGCGCTGATAGTGCGCGGCGCTTGCGAATGCACTCCTCTAGCGTTGAACGGTTCCGTTTGACACGGACCCATTGCATTGTTGGCGGCTTGGAGGAACCACCATCCATCTGTTGTTGAGGCTGCTTGCCTCTCCTGTTCTTCAGATCTGTGTTGTAGCGGATCCCGTCCACAGATTCCATTGCCTTTGCGAATTGTTTCCCAAGGCGTTGACGTTGCCTTTGGCGGGCTCTCTTCGAGAGAGTCACCACGCCCTCGGCAACGGAAGATTTGGCCAGAGCAGATCTGACCTGGTTAGAAGTTGGAGAAATCTCCCCCAATGCAGCTTCGGCATCCGACGGGGCGAGATCTTCGTTGGTGTTTTCAACATCTTTGTACCAACGAGCCTTTCTCCTGGAGGAGAACTTCTTGGACTTGCGGGGGGAGGTTCATCCGGACGAGGACACGTACTCCTCATATTTTTGCTGGTCGAACTCGTATTCGACCTCCTCCACGATCGGGATCAAGATCCGCGGCTGCGACGCTCCGATCTCGACAGCGAGATTGGTGGCTCCCACTGTGGTCGCCAGATTGTTCGCAGGAAAAATCATTGCTTTCTTCATTATTGATTCCATTGCACACTCTTGTAATAGTTTATCGATTACAAAGATCCGGTCTTTTTATAAGATCCGGTTACAACGAAAATCAAATAAAAATAAATGAAAATTACAACTTTGTTTCCTTGTTCGCCGAACAAATCGCGAGCTCCTGTTTTGCGGTCGCTCGCTTGCGTGGGTTGTTTGCCTGCGCCGGGGTTTATCCGTGGACCACCGCGAGATCTAGATCCGGTCGGATCTACGCAGTATAACGGGTATTATTCCACCAAGGGAGATAATAGCCGGAGGGATTGTTTCACCAAGGAAACAATCGCTCTAATCTCGGGATCAAAGATCAAGCTTTGATCCAGAGTATGTACGCGTAGATCTGAGATCCGGTCCTCTCGAACACCTGCCTTATTTGGCGTTGACGATCGCTGAGCACCAGATCTGAATGAGGGAGTCCCGGAAGTCCTAAAGTTCGAATCTTTTTATGTTCTGAATCTCCAATCCAGCAGGGCTTCGCCTCCTCCCAAAATCCTACCTTTCAAAATGAAGAACCCCCTCTCCTATTTATAGGCCCTCTTCACTGTGCCCGTGCACAGAACTGGGCCGGCCACCCATAGGTGGCCGGCTCTGGGCCGAGCCACCCATAGGTGGCTCGGCCTTGGCCGAGCCACCCATGGGTGGCTCGGCCACCGAGCCACCCATGGGTGGCTCGGCTTTGGCCGAGCCACCTATGGGTGGCTCGGCTTTGGCTGAGCCCCCTTAGGCGTGGTTTTCCTTCGTCTTCCGTTTTTGGTTCTGTCCGTGATCCGGTTCTGTGGTTGATTGATCTGGAAATGACTCGTTGACTTGGTTCCTGATTTGGCAGTAAATCCGCCTTGGTGTTTGAGTTCGAATCCTCTCTTGATTGGATGACTCGTTGACTCCCCGAACCGTTGACTTGATTCCGCATGCGAATGGATGCATTCCGTTGTTCACGTGCGGTTCGTTAGCTTGTAGCCTCATTAGTTCGCTTCGTCGCGTATCGTTTGGCTTCGGCGTTTGTTGGCTAACAGCTTTGTTTGGATATGTCGCCCGATGGTCCATTTGTTGAATCGGCGTCGTCGAGCTGTGTTAAGGGACCTATAGGCAGTTTTATACGCCTACACTCTCGAACAGACGAAGGTCTGGCGAGGAGCTCCCTCAGGCGAGCTTACGATCCAGTCGACGAGGCGCAGGCGAGTTCGAGTTGCTGTAGGCGAGGTCGATGCATATCTGCAGGCGAGGTCGATGCATATCTGCAGGCGAGGTCGATGCATATCCTTGCATATATTTCATCATATATCTCTTTGCTTGGATATATCTCTTTGCTCATATTGCATATTCTTGCTCATAACATATTGCATATCTATCTTGTAAGAATAATTTATTAATTAGTTTTAATTTGCACAAAATCGGATTAGATTAGCATAAGACCTTAATCACCACCCCCCTCTAGGATCTATCAGCTTCGTGTAGTGGTTCATATGATCACCAATGGAGGTCCCCTTCTTCAACTAGAAGCGATAAAGCCTCCTCTTCAAATGCAAGCGGTTCTCTACACTCTTGGTCAAGTACTTGCTCTCTAGGATCTCCCAAATCTTCTTAGCCGAAGTCTCATTGATCACATCATATTTCAAATCTGGAGTTAAACAAGATCTAATCACATCACACATCGTTCTATTCATCTTCTTCCTAACCTTCTCTTCAATGTCGTCTAGTTTCCCATCCAACTCTAATGTATCTTTCAAATTTTGCGCGTTGACTGCATCAAAGACTTCACATCTCCAAAGACCAAAATTTTTGTGTTATTAAACTTCTTAACATCTATATTCATAGAGTGGATATTCAAACTTTGAATGGTCTTCACGTCGAAAGTACCATCTACAAATCCTTCTTTCTCGACCATCTTTCTCAAAACACCAACAAAACAATGCGGAACAAACAAAAAATAAATTCAAACTAAAAAAGAGAGATTTTTACCTCTAACTAAAACCCTAACAAGGGCCTTCGAAAGATCTCACCCCTACACGACGGAAACAAGATCCACAAATAGGAAAAATCCCCCCTTTATCACTAACTGAAGCCCTAGACGAATTTCCAAAGCGATCTACTCCTCTAATTAGCCCAAACGTAGCCCAAGCTCTGATACCAATTGTTGTGCACGGTAGAAGCCAAAACCAAACTGATGTGCTTTGAGAAACCAAATCAAATAAACGCTGAGAGAAGGCCAAACTATCCAAAATAATGTCACAAACACAAAAAACCAATTTTAACGTGGTTCGTTAAGTTGCCTATGTTCACGGGGTAAGAAGGGGATGAGGTTTTTACTAATAGAGAAGAAGAGTACAAACTGAGATTACAAATCACTCAAACTCACCAATTAATCTCACCAACAAATCTCTAATTCTCTCCAAACAAAACATTAACTAATAGCTCAGAAAATACATCTTTTCTATGCTCCAAATACCCCTAATTTACTGTTCTTAAACCCTCAAAATCGTGTTCTTATTTATAACAAAACAGAAACCAAAACAGAATCCAAATAGGAACTCTAACTATGTAGAAAACCCGCTATAAGTCGACTTATTAGGGGCTATAAGTCGACTTGGCAGAATGAAAATAAACAACTAGAGAACAGAACGTAAGTCGACTTAACAGTGGGAACAAGTTGACTTACCACAAGTCGATTTAACAGTCTCTATAATTCGACTTAACCGAGCCAAAATCAACAATTCCAGAACAGAACGTAAGTCGACTTACTATTGACTTACCATAAGTCGACTTATGCCTGTGTATGAGTCGACTTATGACACAGAATCTGTAAAATCTGGACCAAAAAACTAGAATTTTCTGAATTCTCCACAATTTTCTCTCTCCTCTTATGACCTTTCAATTTAGAGAGATTTTGCTCTCTAACTTTTTCGTTTATTTTGTAGTATCCCCTTGTTGGAATTGCGGTGAAGCCCAAACCTTACAGGCAAGCTTCTCTTGGTGAGGACAAAGTTCAGGTGAGGTCGGTGACTTCTGGCGAGCTCCTCAGGCAAGATGAGCTTCGCAGGCAAGGTCGACGGCGGCTGCAGGCGGAGCTCTTGAGCAGGCAAAGGTCTAGCAAGGAGCTCCCTCAAGCGAGCTTGCGATCCAGTCGACGAGGCACAGGCGAGCTTGAGTTGTTGTTGGCAAGGTCGATGCATATCTGCAGGCGAGGTGAGCTCGAATCGTTCTTCAGGTGAGCTCGAGCAGGTGAGCTCGAGCAGGCGAGCACGAGTAGCGAGGTCGTGTTGGCGAACTCCAGGTGGGCTCGCGACTTGCAGGCGAGATTAAAGGATAGGCGAGCTTGAGTGCTCATTTGTGTGCGATCCAGGCTATCGACAGCCAGTCCACAGCTCAGCTAAGGTTTCCCTATAAAAGGGAAACCCCAGGGCTGAAAAAAAATTCTTCTCTCTCGCGATCTCAAGAAAATCCTAGCGGCGGATCACTTCTCTCTCTCTCTCTCTCTCTCTCTCTCTCTCTCTCTCTGTGTGTGTGTTCCATTCTTTTCTTCTCCAGCTCTAAATCGTGATTTTGAGGGGAGACTTTAAGAAGGTTATTAAATATGGTTAAGAAGAGAATTAAAGAGGGTCATTACTGTAGCTAAAGTAATGAAAGCTACAGTAACGAACTTGTATTTATTGAGAGATCTCAAATTTGAGATCTGCTCTTGTATTATAATTTCTTGTTGATTAATAAGAAATTAATTGTGTGCCTCTCGAGGATGTAGGTAGTTGTCGAACCTCGTTAAATCTTGATGTATTTTTTCTATTCTGCATTTTTATTATTTTAGGGGTTTCGGCGTAAATTCCTAACAACTAGTATCAGAACGGAAAACGATCTAGAGGAAGTCAGATTCAAGTGGGAGCCATGACCGCAGATAAAGGAAAAATAAAACTTGAGAAGTTTGATAGAACAGATTTTGGATTCTAGAAAATACAGATAGAGGATTATTTGTATTAAAAAAAATTTGTATCAACCACTTTCGGGGAAGAAGCCAGAATCGATGAAGGAAGATAAGTGGATCCTTCTAGACAGACAAGCCCTTGGAGTTATCAGATTGATGTTGACACATAATGTTGAATTTAATAATACGAAGGAGTAGACCATGGTGGGTCTTATGGCAGCACTCTCAAATATGTATGAGAAGCCATCAGCCGCGAACAAAGTTCATTTGATGCTGTGGTTATTCAATCTGAGAATGACGAAAAACACGTCAGTAGCACAACACCTCAATGAACTCAACACGGTCACAACCCAATTGAGTTCAGTTGAAAGTGAGTTTGATGAGGAAGTTCGGGCGCTGATACTTTTGTCTTCCCTACTAGAAAGCTAGAACGCTACAGTCATAGCTGTGAGTAGCTCGTCAGGAAGCACCAAGTTAAAGTTCGATGATGTTCGTGATCTCGTTCTCAGTGAGGAGATCCGACAGAGAGAATCGAGTGAAACTACAACCTCTTTAGTATTACATATAGAGTCAAGAGGTAAAAATTTTAACCAGAGGGAACGGACGAGGTAAATCAAACTACAGAGGTAGATCGAAGGACAGGAGGTCCAAGTCAAGGAATCCAAGCAACAGCTCGAAGGCTATCGAGTGTTGGAATTATGGAAAGACCGGGCACTATAAGAATCAGTGCAAGAGTGCACAAAAAGAGAAGGAAACGAAGGCAGAGGTGAATGTCACTTCCACCTCAAGAGGAGACGACGCATTGATATGCTCTTTGGAGAGCAAAGAGGAATCTTGGGTGTTAGATTCAGGAGTGTCGTTCCCTACTACTTCTCAGAAAGAATTCTTTAAGAAGTATGTTCCCAGAAATCTTGGATATGTATACCTTGGTGATGATCAACTGAGTGCTATTGTGGGCAAAGGTGTAGTAAAAATTAAGTTGAACGGGTTAGTATGGAAGCTGAAGGATGTCAGGCATATTCCCGACCTGAGAAAGAACTTAATATCCATAGGCTAGTTGGCTAGCGAAGGATACACTACGACCTTCCATGAAGATGATTGGAAGATCTCAAATGGTGCAATGACAATTTCCCGAGGCAAGAAGATTGGTACCTTGTATATGACAGCAGGTGCACGTTGTTTGATCTCAGTTGTAGCAGGTAATAAGACTTTAAAGTTATGGCACCAGAGACTCGGTCATATGAGTGAGAAGGGGATGAAGATCATGCACACAAAGGGAAAACTCCCAAGTCTAGAATCAGTTGATTTAGATATGTGAAGAATGCATACTTGGAAAGCAGAAGAGAGTTAGCTTTCAGACAAGTGGCAAAACTCTCAGGAAAGAGAAACTAGAGCTCGTTCACTCAGATGTTTAGGGACCAACCACCGCCGCGTTCATTAGTGGTAAACACTACTTCGTGACTTTTATCGATGACCACTCTCGGAAAGTATGGGTCTAATTTCTAAAGCATAAGTCAGAAGTATTTGAAGCTTTCAGGAGATGAAAAGCTATGGTCGAGAATAAGACCGGTCTGAGAATAAAAAAGCTTAGGACCGACAATGGCAATGAGTATAAAGATACCGGATTCAAGAAGTTCTGCTATGAGCACAGGATCAAAATAGAGAGAACCGTGCCCGGCACGCCTCAGCAAAATAGTGTAGCTGAGCGGATGAACCAAACGTTGACAGAGAGAGCCAAAAGCATTCGGATATAGTCAGGCCTACCGAAGTAGTTCTGGATAGAAGCAGTCAACATAATAGCTTACTTGATCAACCGAGGTCCATCGGTTCCATTGGAGCACATAATACCAGAAGAGGTATGGTGCGGAAAGGAGGTAAAACTTTCACATCTTAAAATTTTTGGTTGTATAGCTTACGTGCATATTAGTGATGAAGACAGGAATAAGCTTGATCCCAAGTCAAAGAAATACACTTTCATTGGCTATGGTGAAGATGAGTTCGGCTACCGTATTTGGGATAACGAAAACAAGAAAGTGATCCGCAGCAGAGATGTGATATTAAATGAGAAGGTGATGTACAAAGACATGCACAAGACAGATAACTCAGAGAGCGAGTCAATATTTGTAGATGCAGATGATGTCCCAAGTAACATCTCGGAAAAACTCAATGCAGAAGGTCCTCAGATAGAAGAGCCTGCTGGACATAACGGTGCGCAGGAGCCCGACGCACTAGCACCGATATTGAGAAGATCTTCACGGCCTCCTGTGCCTAACAAGAGATATATAAACTATCTGTTGCTAATAGATGAAGGGGAGCCTAAAAGCTATGATGAAGCTTGTCAGGATGGAGATGCGAGCAAGTGGGAGGTTGCCATGAAAGATGAGATGAAGTCTCTCTTCTCAAACCAGACATGGGAACTAGCTAAGTTGCCCACGGGTAAGAAGGCACTCCATAACAAATAGGTGTACCGGGTGAAAAAGGAGCAGGATGGCTCCAGAAGATATAAGGCCCGACTAGTTGTCAAATGATTCCAGCAGAAGGAAGGAATTGACTACACCGATATTTTTACTCCCGTGGTGAAGCACAATACTATCAGGACAGTGATGAGTATTGTTGCTATTGAAGATCTTCATCTCGAGCAGTTAGACGTGAATAAGATGTTTCTTCAAGGAGATCTAGAAGAAGAGATATACATGCACCAGCTGAGGAGATATACATGCACCAGCTAGAAGGTTTCTCAGAAGAAAAGAAGAAGAACCTAGTGTGCAGACTCAAGAAAATCTTGTATGACTTGAAACAAGCCCCAAGACAGTAGTACAGAAAGTTTGACGGCTTCATACACAAGGAAGGTTTCTAGAAGTGTAACTTCAAAAGATATCAGTCGAGTTATATCATCTTATTGCTATATGTTGATGATATGTTGGTTGCAGGTACAGATATGAAGGGTATTAGGAGTTTGAAGCAGCAGCTATCAAAGGAGTTTGACATGAAGGACTTGGGTCCAGCAAAGAAAATCATTGGAATGCAAATCACAAGAGACAAGAAGAAAAGGTTCTTGCAGTTGTCTCAGACAGAGTACATCAATCGTGTTTTGCAGAGATTCAACATGGGCGTCGCCAAGCCAGTCAACACACCCTTGGCTAGTCGTTTTCACTTATTGAAGGATCAGTCTCCTCAGTCAGAAAAAGAGAAAGAGAGTATAGCTAAGGTCCCTTACGCCTCAGCTATCAGAAGTTTGATGTACGTAATGGTCTGTACGAGACCAGACATTGGCCATGCAGTGGAAGTGGTCAGCCGGTTCATGTCATATCCAGGAAAAGCTCATTGGTAAGCGGTCAAGTGGATTCTGAGATATCTACGAGGCACCACACATAAGTGTTTGCACTTTGGTAAGGGAGAGATGGAAGTGCAAGGGTACGTAGATGCAGACTTTGGAGATGAAGTCGATCCCCGAAGAAGCACCACCGGCTACGTATTCATTGTCGGAACTATAGCTGTTAGTTGGATGTCACAGATACAGAAGATTGTTACCCTATCCACTACAGAAGCTGAGTATGTAGCAGTGACTGAAGCCAGTAAAGAGATGATATGGCTTCAGGGTTTGGTAATTGAGCGGGGATTCAAACAGGAGAGGAATGTCTTGCACAGTGATTGTCAAAGTGTGATTCACTTGGCTAAGAATTCCACATTTCATTCTAGAACGAAGCATATTGGGCTTCGGTACCACTTTATTAGATCCCTACTGGAAGATGACGTGTTAAAACTGAAGAAGATTCCAGGAAGTAAGAATCCAGCAGATATGTTAACAAAGGCGGTGACCTTTCAGAAACTGGAGTTGTGTGCAACTTCAGTTGGCCTTCATGCATAGGTGATGAGGACGGAGCCACACATGAGGAGGAGCTCGATGAGATAGCCTGCTGACGGCGGTTTGATCTCCAAGTGGGAAATTGTTGGAATTAGGGGTAAAGCCCAAACCTTGCAGGCGAGTTTCTCCAGGCAAGGACGAAGCTCAGGCGAGGTCGGCGACTTCTGGAGAGCTCCTCAGGCGAGATGACCTTCGCAGGCGTGGTCGACGGTGGCTGTAGGTGGAGCTCTCGAGCAGACGAAGGTCTAGCGAGGAGCTCCCTCAGGCGAGCTTACGATCCAGTCGACGAGGCGCAGGCGAGCTCGAGTTGTTGTTGGCGAGGTCGATGCATATCTGCAGACGAGGCGAGCTCGAGCAGGCGAGGTCGAGTTGGCGAACTCCAGGCGGGCTCGCGACTTGCAGGTGAGATCGAAGGATAGGCGAGCTTGAGCGCTCGTTTGAGTGCGATTCAGGCTGTCGACAGCCAGTCGACAGCTCAGCTAGGGTTTCCCTATAAAAGGGAAACCCCAGGGCCGAAAGAAAATTATTCTCTCCCGTGATCTCAAGAAAATCCTGGTGGCGGATCCCTTTTCTCTCTCTCTCTCTCTCTCTCTCTCTCTCTCTCTCTCTCTCTCTCTCTCTCTCTCTCTCTCTCTCTCT
>BQKN01059870.1:15023-30904 GCA_022839385.1 Asparagus kiusianus
TCTCTCTCTCTCTCTCTCTCTCTCTCTCTCTCTCTCTCTCTCTCTCTGTTCCGTTCTTTTCTTCTCCAGCTCTTAATCGTGATTTTGTGGGAAGACTTTAACAAGGTTATTAAAGAGGGTTAAGATGAGAATTAAAGAGGGTCGTTATCGTAGCCACAGTAACGAAAGCTACAGTAACGAATTGGTATTTATTGAGAGATTTCAAGTTTGAGATCTGCTCTTGTATTTGTTAGTTGGAAATTTGCAGTAAAAAGACAATGAAAGGAAATTTGACTTGTATTCTCTCAAAATCAATTACAATTTGGATTCCGATTACAAAAGAGAGGAGAAAGAATTTGATTCTCCTCTTTGTTTAAGACCGGGTTCTTCTTGGTAGCGATGGAGTGCTTCCTTCGATTGATCGTGTCGAACTTGCTCTCCGTTGACGATCCGACCGTACTATCTCACTGGAACGATTGACTTGTGTAATGAATTCGGTGTAGAACTCTCAATGAGTGTAAAGAACTCGTAGTGAGTTGAGAACTCTAAAGAGAGTTGTTGAGAACCGAATAACTGGTTTGATATGATTAACTTGTGTTGCAAGCTTAATCACAAACTCTTAAATGAGTTTCAGGACTCGGAGTGAGTTGAAACTCTGTAACAGAGTTGTTAGAACCGAAGATTCGGTTGATAGCCAAGTTGATTTCCCACCGAAGAAGGGATTCTCTGGAATTTGATTAACTGATCGTTGATCAATTCCTTGATCTTCCAAAGATCTCCTCCGTGCTGTTGAACTGCCGAGAATTGTAGACCTTAGGCGGTTTTGATGCCAGCTCACCTCAACCCTCTATGGTTTTGCCAACAGAATTTGATCAACCTCCCCCCCCCCCCTTACTCAGTTGAGTAAGTCGGTTATTTATAGAGAGATTAGGGCGTAACCAACCCCTCAATCTGCTCCTGAATGAGCGAAAATCCCTCAGAACGTGGGATAACGGTTTTAAAGCCGTTCGCCTGTGTGTTTGAACGAGTCATACGCCTGATCTGGCGTTATGGGCCTTAACTCTGCGTCTGAGGGTTGAGACGCAGAGTTAAACCTTTTGACAAAGGTTGAAAACGCACAGGCCGCATGCGTTCTAGAATTAGAGATGCACAGGTCACTTGTGCATTCAACTCTGCGTCAAGAATTTGGGACGCACAGTTAAGTTTGTTAAAGAACGCACATTAAGTATGCGTTTTGGTGATTTTAACTCTGCGTTGCAGAGTTAAGTATCTGCTGGCGAACGCACAGGATATGTGCGTTTGGAATTTGAGAAACACAGGAATTAACTCTGCGTTTAAGAGAGGTTGTTGACTTGTAACCTCGTCTATTATGATATTGCAAAGGTCATTGCTTATTGATCTTTGCCTGTTATAAGGTATGAGAGTCGTCAAATTGTAACTCTCACCATCGATTGTGAAGGCCACTAAATAGAATTTTCATCTGCTATCGGAAGCGTCGTCAAATTGTAACTCCTTTCGATCTGTGTGAAAAGTCTTCTATTTGCAACTTTCGATTATCGGCACGTAAACTACTTGATTGTAGCTTTCGTTGTGAGAGCTAGACGGGAATCAACATCCATAGTGTCTTCTGGATGAATATTTGCCCACAGCTCTCTACCAAGTAACTCACCAGCTAAATTCAACCTTTTATTTCTAAAATCATTACACTGCTCATTAACAAGCATGTCACAGCCATCAAAATCAATCATCTCAGAAATGAAGTCGTATTTGTGGCGATTGCGGAGTTGCAGATGCAGTGATTAGGAAGTCGTCTGATTGTAACTTCCATTATCGGAGCTTGGTAGAGATCAGCTATCCATTGTAATTTTTAGACAGCCTACAGAACCCCCTCCAAAGTTTTCGAAAGTTCGCGGTTGACTGAGACGAATTTTCGGAATACTTTGGACCCCAAAATTTAGCGGATTGGTTGTTCATTTCTTCTAATCTGAAGATCTTGCTGAACCTGGCTGATTGTAATCTGTTTGTACTCATCCAATATATTTTTCAATGAAGTCACCTGTTTCTTCTTGGCTTTAGTCGCCTTGATAGTTGACATTAGCTTCCCTCTATTTATTTGGAATCATGTCTTAGCTATAACCATAGAGGAACTCATGTGGTTGAGTCAGAACGCACAGGTAAACTCCTTGTACTATCGAACTGAAACGCAGAGTTAAATTCTGTGTTCAAAAAACTCAAGCGACACAGACGCACAGGCCGTGTTTGGCGGGGTTTTGGGCCTAAAATCTCCAACCCGATTTGACAGCTCATAGCTGTCTATAAATAGACCGCCATGGGTCAAATCAAAAGTCACCCGACTTTTTACTTCTCCTCTTTCGGAAGATTTTTAACGAAGACTCTTCGTTTTCCACTCTGGTGATCTCGTTCGTCTTCTCCGATTCTTATACACCATGGGATCCAAGAAAAAGGCCGCTTCTCGCCCCAGATCCACTGCTGCAGCGGCGCCGCCGTCTCAGGCTCCACCCGTCGGTGGTAAGTGTCGCTCCCCGGGGCCGTCAAACTTGCCTCGGCGAGTTCTTTGAAAAAGCCCTAGATGCTTTGCCATCAAACTTGCTTCGGCGAGTTCTTTCTGAAAAACCCTATGTGGGTTCTTGCAAACGAGGAAGACAACTCGTTTTGACATTGTTAACGCAGAGTTAGGACTTTGCGTTCTGAATTTGAAACGTCAGGGCTTGACCCTGCGTTCATGGAATCTGAACGCTGGGTCTGGACTATGCGTTCGAATGATTAACGCAAAGTTCGACTTGTGCGTTGACGAACTCTAAACGTAAAGCCTGAACTGTGCGTTCGAGAAGTTTAACGCAGAGTTCGACCTTTACGTTGATGAATTTTAAACGCCAGGTCTGAACTGTGCGTTCAACAGATTTAACGCAGGGCTTGACCTTTGCGTTAAATGAATTTTAAACGCCAGGTCTGAACTGTGCGTTTGAAAGAGTAACGCAGGGTTGACCTCTGCGTTGATGAAAATTAAACGCTAGATCTGAATCGTGCGTTTGATAGTTTTCCTTTCTTTCATTTGACCGACTGAATATTTCTTTGTTTTGCAGTGCCTTATACCCGCGAACCTCTCAATCCTCGTCACCACTTTGGGCGTGAGGGGGGCGTGGATTATAACATGCAATTCAATCTGCGTCAAGAACTCCCGGTATTCCAAGATTCTGACAAGGATCGTGTCACCTTGATCTCCGATCCAAGTACAGATATACTTAGGGTATTGGTTACAGACGCCAAATTTGAGACTGGGTCCCGCAAGAAACTTGTCAAGCCGGATTTTCTATTTGGGGATCGTGTCACTATCCCAAAAGAGATCGTGCACGGCGGACACTACAAATGGCTTCGGCAAATTGAAGATCGTCGCTTCTTTCTTCCTGACATGCACAGGATGTTTCCCATCTCTTATTACCAATGCGCCTCCGTTCCCCGCTACATGAATTGGGACTTGGTGAGAGAGCAAGATGGGGTAGCTGTCGGGGTTCTAACTCACAAGGGTGTACATTCCGCTGGTTATAGTCGACAAGTGTCAGCCTTGGAACCCTACTTATTCTCACAGGGATATCCTTTAGGAGAAAGTGCTAGCCCAGCTAACACCTTCATGCGACGATTTTTGACTGCCAAAGGTGAATTTCCAACCGCAGTATTCCGAACTCCTGGATGGGTACATTCCACTAAGGCAGGATGGTAGGCACGAATGATAGAATTCGTACTGGCGGAGTTAAAGGGACCGTTAACTCAATCTGGGCTTGGTTGCCCTATTAGGGCTACTCAATTTGGTATCGCTCTTAGTCCTTATAACTTCTTCGCCATTCTGGAGCGGTACAATCCTGAGACTTGTACATTTTTCACACCGGAAGGAGAATTAGGGTTCGCCCTACATGAGATGTTTGACGTCTCAGGTCTTCCTTTTGGAGACTTACCTTATGAAGAGTTTGTCCCTGGGTCAAATGAACTGAAAATTTTGAAGGAGACGAACCCTGAAGTATATGACACTCTATGGGAAGTGATGTGTCATTTCCAAATCTGCAGCCAACTGACAGGAGCACGTGGACGTGGCATCAAACAGCTATCTTGGGCTGAGTATCTTTTCCAGAATTTGTCTAACAAAGCTGTCAACGTATCTCGTCGGGAGGCAAGCACCCCTGAGACCATTCAGACTTTGATTAGTGACGCCACCGTTCACTATGTTAGCGAGGGAATAGAAGATGATTTCCCCGCACAAACTGAATTTGAGAGCTTCCATCACCAGGCAGCCATTCCAATCTCTGATATGGCTTTATTGGCGGGTTTTCTCATGTTGTGGCTAAAGCGGTGTGTGGTCCCTACCAGGCCAATAGATGCTGTGATGATTGAGGTAGCTTACCCGGCTGTCCTCTTAGCTCACGGGAAACCCATAAATCTACTTTCGGCCATGACATGTTGTCTACAGCATGGCTTAAGGGAATTGTGTCTCGAGTTTATCCAAGTGAAGGAGATAGACACTGAAGGAAAGAAAAGCTTGGTGACCCCAAATCCCAGAGTACCCTTGCCATATACTTACTTAATGGCTTGGTATGCCTCGCATTGTTCACATCTAATGAGCGCTCCGTCTTCCACAGATGAAGGTTTCATCCCTTTTGTGCAGAGATTAGAAAAGGCTACTTGGATAGGCACCTACGTAGTGAAGGTCCGTCAGATCCTGTCGAGAGACCTCAACTACGACATCTTCCGCTGCTTCCCGGATTTTGAGGGTGGAGGGTATGGACAGGTATTCCAAGATACTGCTGGTCCTAATGGTTTCACTCGCTTGGACGGGGGAGTTTTCCATTAGCTGTTAAATATCAGACCTGGTTATCTCATCCTCAGGCAAAATGATAAATGCATAATTGAGCCCTATCAACCGTATAGATTTGCTCGCCAATTCGGATACGACCAACTGTATGTTGGCAATCCAAGAAGCCTACTTTCGGTTATGAGCAACATATACGAAGGAGCTCGAGCCTGGTATTATTCCACCGCAGGTTGCACCGGGGCTACCTTCAGATTACCCCACAAAACACCGAATTCTCTTCTTTCCGCGGCTTTCTGTAACTGGTATTATACAGCTTCTACAATCACAGAATATAAACTGTACACTTCAGGCCTCCGTGAAATTAGAAAGCTATATACATCCCGGAAAGGAGCTCGTGTGTCTCGTCTGAAAGGGATCGACGAGTTTTTAGACTTTGAAGATGAAGCTGAGGAAGAGGAAGGGGAACTAGGAGTAGAGAGTCCCCCGGTAATGAATCCTACAGCTGCTGAAGCTCCAAGGACAAAAGCAACTGGAAAGAGAGCTCTATCCGAAGCCGAAGAAGCTCGATATGAGAAACGCACTCGTAGAAAGCTAATAATAGACCCTCCTGCCGAGAAGTTGATGGGGGATGCTTTTAAATCTGCCGACAGAGGAGATGAGCAAGAACCCATTGCTGCAAGTCATCCTGATCGCGCAGGTCCTCATTCTGAGAGTACTACATTCGTTGAAGAACTTTCTCCTTATTGTCCCTTGGATCAGGCAGAGGGTGGAGATGAATTCCCAATTGAGGATATGGGAGCTTCTTCTACAGCAGATCCCGATATCTCGCCATTTCCAGAACAAGTTCTTGATGCTGCTTCTTCACCTGCAAGGGTGCTACCTACAACGTCTTCATCTGAAGGAGTTAAGCTGCCTGCAGACGAACTGGTGTCGGAAAAACTTGTACATTCTAATGAGAGTCAGTCTCCCGCCTCCTCTGCACTATTGCCGCATTCAGAGACTATTATTCCTAGTCCCACGACTGGCCGGCTGACTAAAGTGGACACGTCAACGAGCTCTCCAGGACTGTCGACTGCAGATGATGACGAACCGTTGGACTATGAGAGCTCGTCCCACCATGATGATGCTGATGAGGATGAAAGTGATGGTGACGATTCTGCTGGCTGGGCTAATCAGCCACCACCCTCTTCTGATAAGGCGTCCGGTTATCTTCCCTTTTACCCCACCGGTAGAAGTTATACACTTTGATTTCTCCAGCGTCTCTTTATTTTATACTGATTGCTCTTTTGTGTAGGTTCTCCAGCTCACGAGGCTGCTGGTATGTCATCGTCGCTCCTATCGCAAGCAACGGGCGTTTCTCCCTCTGAATCAATACCAGTGACTATCGGTTCTTTACCAGAAGAAACTCCTTCACTGACGATTCCTCTCAAACCTGTGGGGACAGAAATGGTGCTAAGCTCAGCCCAAACTGGGGCACTCATGGTCCTACCTTCTAGTCCCTCGCAACTAGACGTCAGCATAGCTTCTCCAACTTCCTCGCGGTCATCACCCACTTCTCCTGCACCTGGGTCTATGCTTTTAGGCTCCCCGTCGACATCTCCGATGAAGTCTCTAAGTCCAGTGGCCGTCCCTTCCGTTCTAAAAATTCTTCTACGACCGTTGGAAGACATGATGAAGTTAGCAATCGAGGAGATCAGTGCTAAACGAGCTTCATTTGATTTCTTTAAACCAATACTCATGAACTCTTTGAATGGCATTCGCTATTTGGATGACGCTCGATTGTTCCAGCATTGCTCCGAAGGTGTCTCTCGGTTGGAGAACGATCTAAGGGCTTTGGAAGAATTGCATCAAGCTGATCTTGCTACCCAGGCCGCGTTATCTTTAATAATCTTAAAACTGAAGCGGCCCGCCAATACGAGACTTTTCAAGAAGCCATCACTGACAGGGAGCTTGAACTCGCCTCCTTACAGGGGCTATGTATGCAGAAACAACACGCTGTGGACGATTCTAGTGCTACTATCCAAGCGACTCGTGCAGAAATTGATCGCCTCAAGGTGGAATTGGCTCGACACGAATCAGAGCTCGCACGGGAAGAAGAGATCTTAGTGAAGCTCAGGCTAGAAAGTGTGAAGACTTACGCCACTTACCGCTCGTCGACACAAGATCTTGAACTTCTCCAAAAGCAAGCCAGTGCAATCGAGTCGGACGAAAACGTCCTTAGGAAGAAAGCCGAGGTGATGGTACAAGCCGCTCATGAAGAAAGGCTAGCTGCTATTAAATCCCGGCTTATGTATTTCACTTTCACTGCTCCAGGGGCTGAATGATGTAGTGTTCCTTTTGTTTGATAAGAACAAAGTTTTTGTATCGCTCTTCAATATTTTTGGTAATAATAAAAAGAGTGATTCTGATTTGCCCTCTTTTCTTTTTTTTTTTTTTATTGCATGTGTCGTGTTCTGACTTGCAACTATGGAACTATATGAAAAATACCCAGTCTTTAAAAATTTCTTCATTACCATTTAAGATAATTATAGAAGAACTTTAACTCATGGGGGGGATATGAACACTCGTTATTCCTTTGCAGAAAGAATTAACTGGTTCAAACGAATTAAAGGTGTCAGGGATTTTAACCTGCCCTGCGAACAATTGCGATTAGAGCAACTTGAAGATTCATCACTCTACTGAAGAGAGTCGATAAGTGGATTTCTGTCAGAGGTGTAGTGTTAACGTGACAAGAAGAATAGTGCTATAGAAGCAATTTTGAGGACTTATTGCTCTATTGAAGAGAGTCGATAAGTGGGTTTTTGTCAGAGGTGTAGTGTTAACGTGACAAGAAGAATATCGCTATAGAAGCAATTTTGAGGACTTATCGCTCTATTGAAGAGAGTCGATAAGTGGGTTTTTGTCAGAGGTGTAGTGTTAACGTGACAAGAAGAATATTAATGTGATTTGAACACGTCTAGGGAACTTAGCATCTCGCAGGGGAAATTTGCTAAGTGATTTATCATCGGAGTGATGATCTGCAATACTTGTGGTTTGAACAAGATTTTGAGAATTTTATCACTCTATGAAGTAGAGCCGATAAATTAGATATTTACTACTCCATTGAGAAGAGTTAGTAAATTAATCGTGATTTGTATGATTTGGAGACTTATCACTCTCTTGATGAGAATTGATAAGTGGATTGATAAGTGGATTCTGATAGAGGAATTATCGTTACGGTGATGTAAGCTAAATTCAAACTCTATGGGGATGATATTCGTCTGAGGTGTAATATTAACCTGACGGGGGTTTAAATTCTGCTGAGGAAATACAGAGATTTAACAATACCTCGTTAAAAGGGGTCATGAACTTAGGAAGTAAGTATCATGATTTGCCAATACAAATGCCAATACAAAGGTGGATCTTTTGCTTAGGACAATCGCAACACAAATAGCGACTCTTGCGTTAGAGGTTCGAAACACAAAGTTAAGAACCATTACAACGCAGGTCTAGACTTGGCGTTAAAAAGAAGAAAATGAACGCAGAGGTGAATTCTGCGTTAAAGTCTAACCGACTTTATCTGTTAACGTGAAAAATCACGTTTTAGATTCGGTTGGGATTCTTTTTTTTTTTTTTAGAGTCCCGAGCCAATTGAACAGCCCGATGGTTATTATAAATAGGCCTTGTAAGGTCACATCAAGAGTCATTTGACTCTTTTGCCTTGCTTAGTTCCAAGAACGAGATTTCTCGTTTTAATTTAAATCGATTCTCCGACGAACTCCGTCTTCTCCGATCAGCTTCACTCATGGCGCCTAGGAGGATGAGCTCGGGCTCTAAAAAGGCCGCTAAGGCTGCTTCGGAAGCGTCGCCGGCTGAGCGCACCGGTGATGCCGCTGCCCTGATGAGCGCTTCGGCGTTGTTGTCGCTGTCACACGGACCACGTTGCTGTGGTAGGTGACGGCCATGGCAACTCGTTTCGACAAATTCTTTGTAAACCCTAGATGGGTTCTCATCAACGAGGAAGATGACTCGTTTTTTCATCAGAAACGCAGAGTTACGGCTCTGCGTTATAAATTGGAAACGCAGACTTAAAACTCTGTGTTTAAGAAACATAGAGCCCAGTCTCTATGTTAAAATTGGGAACACAGAGTTTGGGCTCTGCATTAAAAAAAAGAAAACGCAGACTTAAGGCTGCGTTTAAGGAAACATAGAGTTAAGACTCTTATGTTCGGATATGAAGTTTGAACGCGGGTCTTGACCTCTGCGTTTAAGTATTATAACGTAGGGTTCAACCTCTGCGTTCAAATGTCGATAACGCAGGGTTTGACCTCTGCGTTCAAGTGTCTACGTTCAAGTGTAGCTACAAGGGTTGGCCCTTGTATTTAACGCTTGACACGTGGAATTTGTCTTTCGTATCAGCAATTTATTTCTGCTACTAACCCTTGCTTCTGATTTTACAGTGCTTTTTCCCAATGTGCCACTTCTACCGGAGCAACATTTCAACTACACTGATGATCCAGAAGTGGGGAGAGCTTTTGGTCTTCGCAGAGAAATTCCTTTGTGCACTTTTCCGAGCTTGGAACGGGCACATTTGATTAGGTTTGCTGGGAGTTCCACTCTTAGAGCTCTGATCACCGATGTGGATCTGGAAACTCCTGCGGGTTTGGATCAATTTGTCAAACCATCATTTTTGTTCGGGGACCATATATCTGCTGATGGACAAGTTGGGTGTGTAGAGGACTCCCGGATGCTACGAAGAGTCGATGATCGATTACTGTTCCTTCCTAGTATGAAGAGAATGTACCCACTTTCCTACTTCCTGAGTGTTGGTGGTCGCAGGGGTCTGGCCTTCGAACTTGTCAAAGAGAAGGAGAATGTATTATTTGGATCTGGTCAATCTTCTCGTGTTCAAATTGGCGGGCAGCTCAAAGGTTTGAGACCCGGTAGATTTGAGAAGAAAGAACTTAGTCGGGAAGCGCCTCTTCCAGCGAACATGTTCATACGCCAGTTTCTTGCTTCTCGTGGGGAATTCCCTACACAAGCTTTTCGTTCTCCAGGCTGGTTGTTCTCTGGAGAGGACGGCTGGTGGACTAGGATGGTGGATTTTGTCTTAGAGGAACTCAAGGAGCCTCTTACTCAGTCTGGCCTTATGATATCAGTACAGGCTACGAGACGCGGGATTGTTCAGAACTATCCCTGCTTCTATGCTATGCTGGAGCGGTACAATCCGGATAGCTGCACTTTCTTCACACCTGTTGGGGAGTTGGGATTTGCTCTCCACGAGATGCATGCGATATCGGGACTATCTTTTGGCTAAATGCCATATGAAGAATTTGTACCCACCACTGAGGAACTATCCATTTTAAAGACTGCTCATCCGAAAATTTATGACACTTTTTGGGAATTAATGTGTCATTTCCATATCTGCGCTCAAGTTGCCGGAACACGCGGGAGTGGCCTTATGCATACTGCTTGGGCGGATTACTTATTTCAGAACTTGGGTCAGAAAGACTCTAAGGTGACCCGTCTTGCTGTCAACTCCGCTGGGAGTATTAAAGCCAGCATCAGGGCTACTCAGGCTGTTTATAAGAATCAACATTTAGAAGATGGGTTCGAAGCTGGCAGTGAGTTTGAGAGCTTTCATCATCAAGCCGCTACTCCCATTTCTGACATGGCCCTCTTTGCTGGCTTCTTGATGCTATGGTTGAAACGGTGCGTTGTGCCGTCAAGACCAACAGAATCAATCTTGGTTGAGGTAGTTTATCCCGCTGTTCTCCTAACTTATGGGAAACCACTAAGTCTTCTCCCTGCAATGACGGGCTGCCTGCAGAGAGGCTTACGAGATTTGACCTCCGAACTCCTTGATGTCAAAGAGATGAATATTGCCGGGAGGAAAGTCTGGAAGACTTTTCAACCCCGTGTTCCCATGCCCTATACTTATCTAGTGGCTTGGTTCGTGCTGCATTGTCCCTCGTTAATGACGGGGATCGTGCATGACAATGAAACTTCTGTTCCTTTCATCCAGAGGCTTGAGTCGGCCGCATGGACGACTGTGTATATAGTCCGGGCCAGACAACTCTTATCTCTGGAAAACAACTATGATCTTTTTTGCTGCCGCCCTTGTTTCGACGGGGCTGAAGAAGAAGGCCCGAAGTTTGGTGATGTGGTTTTTGAGGAATCCTCACTCTTAAACATGGGAACTTTCCAATGGCTTCTCGCCATCCGAGTGGGCTACTTGGTCCTTCGATTAGGCGAGAGATGCATAATTGAGCCTTATATCCCTTCGCGCTTCGCTCGACAATTTGGGTACGACCAGCTTTATGTTGGCAACCCTAACCCGCGATTAGCTCATATTGGAAATTTATATGAAGGGGCCCGTGCTTGGTATTTCGTCCTCGCCCGAGGAACCCATGCGCGATTCACTTTGCCTAGTTTGCCGCCTAGCTGCTCCACTGTGGCGGATTTCCGCGATTGGTTTGACAAGGCTTCTCAAATCCCAGAATATGATATATACACTTCATGTATAAACGAAATCCGGGGGCTTTATAAGTCGAGAAGTGGTTCTGGCAGGACTCGATTACCGGGTATTGAGGATTATCTGTCCTGCGAGCGAGAGGCAGCTGGAATCGAAGAGATCCCGAAGGAATTACCTGTTGCTAAACCCTCTGAAGAAGAGGACACTAAAGAAGTTTTCGAGAGTGCACCTCTTCCTAAATCTCGCTCTTTGAGATCATCAGGGAAGAAGGCTCTTACTGCTGATGAGGTTGCCCAGTATGACAAGAAAATACGCAAGCGGAAACCTACTGCAGCTAAGACTTCCAAAAGGTCCAAGTTGATGGGGGATGCCATCAAGTCGGCACATGTTGCGTCTCCTGAGGAGACAGAGGAGACCATACTCCCGGCTACTCCTTCTGGTCCAGAAATAACGGCAGCTGGGCAGGGGTTAACCATCCCGGATCCAGCACCAAGTATGCCCGAGGGGCCGTCTTCTAAAGCTGTCGACCGTCCTATTCGCACTGATTATGCGAGTTGTTTTACTTATCCAACTGCTCCACCTCCCAGTTCGGAGACTTTGAGGAAACTTATCGAACAACTAGAGCATTGGATGCAAATAACCATTGACGTCGTCAGCCTTAGGGACGTGAGTTTCAAGGTCTTTGAACCTCATCTGCTAGAGTGTGTCGCCAAGATTAGGGATCAGGGGGATATAGTATGGACCGAAAATTGTCGCGAGGGCCTCATCATTCTGGAATACGAACTAGAATTCCTCTCCATGCTGCAACGCGACGATATAGGACCCGAACTGGATCAAGCTCTCTCTGAGGCTAAGGCTTTAAAAGCGCAACAACAAGAGGTTCTCCAGAAGAGCTTATCCGAAGCAGAATCTCGTGTTGCTCACTTGCGTGAGGAACTTCTCCGGGCACAAGGCGACATGGGCGATCTTGCTATTGGTCTCCGGGATAAAACAACAGAACTTACTCGCGCTGGCGTTGAGATACCGCAAATAAATGCACAACTCGCCGACGGTATGGAAATTTTCAAAGGCTTGGCTAGTTATTGTGACGGGCTCCTCAAAGGTTATTGCGACGAACTTGCCACCGCTGATAAAATTAGACGAGAGCTCGCAGCAGCCACACCAGATGAAGAGGAACTCAGGAAGAAGATAACAGAAGAAGTCAAGAAGGCTCGCGAGGATAAAATATCAGCTTTAAAGTCTAAGCTCAAGTCTTTTAAGCTGATGGATCCCAACGCCTAGGATTTGCACTTTTCTTTGCTAAGGAATAATTGTGTATCGTTTTTACTTTGATCGTCTTCACCTTTGTACGCAAATTTGTAATGTTGAATGAAAACGATATCATTTTAGTCTTCATTATCTCTTCTTACTGAATTTTAATTCGAGACGACGAAGAATAAAACGAAAGTCATAGGTGCAACTGAAATCCTCTTCATTATTATTTAGAATAACTTCAAAAAACTTCAATCGTCAGAGGTGTAATGTTAACATGACGATATACAAGACAAATTACAATTTATTCCCGAAATGCATTATGAATTGGCAACCTCCAGCCCGACTCGGCTGGAATTTATAAGAACAAGAAGTGGACTTCATGATTTACGGAAAATATCTTTTAAGGAATTTCCCATTAATTGGCATCATGAGCCTGTCTCCTTTTTGATTGATAAGGCGATAGGCTCCGCCCGAATAGACTGAATCTATTACGAATGGCCCTTCCCATTTAGGATTAAACTTTCCTTTGGTTTTGTGTGTCATCACCATGGGTCGTCTGTTAGCCAAAACTAGATCGCCTTTCTTAAAAATCCGTTCCTTAACCTTTTTGTTGTAGGCTTTGGAAATACGGGCTTGATACAATTCAATCTGCTGCTGAGCCTTGAGTCGTTTGTCATCTAAGGCTTCGAGTTCTTGCAGACGTCGTTGATGTTTTTCTTCTTCTGTTAATCCGGTTGCCACCGCGATTCTCAGAGAAGGAATCTGAATCTCTAATGGCAATACCGCCTCACAGCCGTATACCAAAGAGAATGGTGTAGCTCGTGTAGGGGTTCTCACCGTGGTGCGGTAGGCCCACAGACATTCGCCGAGTCTTTCGTCCCAATCACGTCGGCTCTTGGAGACAAATTTCTTGAGAAGTTTTACTATGGTTTTATTGAATGCTTCTGCAAGACCATTCGCCGGCGGGTAATACGCCGTAGATGCAACACTTTGGATCCTGAATTTATCACAGAATCTCTGGAATCCAAAACTGACGAATTGTGTCCCGTTGTCGTGAACTATTCGTTGTGGTACTCCAAAACGGTAGACGACGTGATGTTTGATGAACTTGATTACATTTGAAGTCTTGACTTCTTTTAACGGGACTGCCTCCGCCCATTTGGAGAAGTAATCGGTCACAGCCAGAATGAACTGGTGTCCCTTGGACGTTGGAGGGGAAATCGGTCCTACAATATCCATACCCCACATTTCGAAAGGCCAGGACGCCGACGTGGGGTGTAGATTTCCAGGTGCTTGGTGGATGAAGTCTCCATGAATTTGACATGCGTGACAATGTTTAGCATAGTCAATCGTGTCTGAAAACATCTTCGGCCAATAATAACCGATTCGTCGGAGGCGATCTCCTAATTTAGCTCCGGGCTGATGAGCTCCACACAATCCGTCATGAGCCTCTTTGAGAGCCTCTTTCGCTTCATTTCGGGAAAGGCATCTAAGTAAGACTCCATCGTGTGATTTGCGATACAGGACTTGAGAAACTGCGTCGTAATAGAATCGGAGGGCCTTTCGTTTGATAGAAGCCGCTTCCTTAGGATCATCGGGCAGAATGCCATACAGGGCATAGTCGATGTAGGGGAACCGCCAATCTCTAGCTTCAAACTCCATAAATGCTGTACAGACTTCTCCTGACGTCGCCTCGTCTGGGTCTTCCTCCATGGGGATCTTGGAAAAGCATAATCTCCGTCCCATGACTGGAATCGTTGTTTCAACTTCCGGTGGCAATGCTAATGAAGTTGCCAAGGAGGCTAAAGCATCTGCATACGCATTCTGAGCTCGTGGTACATATTCGATGAAGAAACCTTCGAACCTTTGAGCTTGTTCTAGCACCGCGAAGTAGTATGGGATCAAATCTTCATGACGTACTTCGTATTCTCCCCGGACTTGATTAACGATTAGCTGAGAGTCACCGTAAGCTTCGAGGTTTTGAACATTAAGTTTTTCAGCACATTGCATTCCTAATAGCAGAGCATTATACTCCGCTACATTGTTGGTGCAAGGTTCGATTAGGGAGAATCCCCTTGGGATTACATGACCATTCGGAGAGACTAATACTACTCCTACTCCCGCAGTGATTGCTCCATGAGGGTTTGCTCTAGACGCGCCGTCGAAGAATAACTTCCATACTTGAGTAGCTTCCTGGATGACGCAAGCTTCAGCGACTTCGTCAGGTAATTCTTCATACAACTTAGACGTTCCCGATACTGGGTGATCGGCTAAGAAGTCTGCCAATGCTTGACCCTTAACCGCCTTTTGAGGCATGAACTGCATGTCGTATTGTGACAAGAGAATAGCCCACTTTGCTAGTCGACTATTCAGAGATGATGGTTTCGTCATCAGAACTCTCAAGGGATTCACCTTAGAGATGACCTGAATGGTTTGTCCAACTAGGTAATGTCGCATCTTTTGAATTGCGAATACCAAGGCGAGACATTCTTTTTCGACCGGATTGTACCGGTGTTCGGCTCCCATCATAGTCCTGCTCAGATAATAGATGGCTTGCTCTTGACCTTGATCATTGTTCTGGGCTAACAAAGCTCTGAGAGAATGATCCATAGCCCTCACATATAACAGGAACGGTTTTCCTGATATCGGGGCTACGAGAACTGGCGGTTGAGTGAGATATCTCTTAATCTCCTCGAATGCTTTTTGACACTCAGCATCCCAAACAAAAGATATCCCTTTCTTCATGAGCTTAGAGAAAGGCTGGCAGCGCCCAGAAAGATTTGATATGAATCTTCGAATGTAGGCTAATCTACCTTGCAAACCTCTGAGCTCTTTGAGATTCTTCGGAGGTGACATGTCCTGAATGGCACGTACTTTCTCTGGATCAAGAAAAATTCCCTTGGATGTGACGATAAATCCCAGAAATTTTCCACTTGATACCCCAAGAAATGATTTTGTAGGGTTCATCTTCAGCTGGTGTGTCCGCATAATTTCGAACATTGTCCTCAAGTCTGCAAGATGATCACCTTTATGTTGGCTTTTCACTGCTATGTCATCAACGTAGCACTCGATCTTCTTTCGCAGATGCTCATGGAAGATGGTGTTCATTGCCCGTTGATACGTTGCCCCTGCATTTTTCAGGCCGAAGGGCATTACCGTGTAGCAATACACCCCCAGCGGTGTTCTGAATGCGGTATGCTTCTCGTCGTCCGGGTGCATCTTGATCTGATTGTACCCGGAGAACCCATCCATAAAAGACATTCTTTCATATCCGCAGGTGTTATCAATCATGACATCTGTGATAGGAAGCGGGAATTCGTCCTTCGGACAAGCTGCATTAAGGTCGCGAAAGTCAATGCATATCCGGACCTT
>BQKN01059875.1:922-45677 GCA_022839385.1 Asparagus kiusianus
GAAATCAAGGAATAGGAAACCTATTTCCTTAAATAATTGTTTTAGGGCCTGTTCGTTTGCCTAAAAAAGAGGGAAATCAAAGAAAATGAAACATATTTCTAAGAAAAATATGTTTTTGAATTGTTTGGTTGGCTAAAAAAAGAAGGAAATCAAAGAATGGAGATGAGATGAGATGAGTTGTCACATTATTATTGGATGATGTGAGTGATTTTTTAAGAAAACTAGTTTTGATGTTGTTTGGTTGGCGAAAAAAATAAGGAAATGAATTATAAGAAACCTATTTCCTGTAGTTTGTTGTTTTTTTTGTTTGGTTCATTCTTAAAAATAAGAAATGAAATGAGATGATATGAGTTGTCATTGTATTATTGGGTGGTGTGACCCACACTTAAGAAAAGTGTTTTCACAACTTTTTGGAGTGAAAACAAAGAAATGAAATGTTAATGAGATGAGGTGAATTGTTATAATATTTTATTGGATGATATGAGTGATTTGAAATGATGAGAATGTTAGATATAGGTGCCCTGCAGGCAATAATTGTATATTGTAACAGGACCTATATTAATATAACATCCTTGTTCAAAATAATAGTATGCTATTTTGGTTAGATTTATCTGGTATTTTTAAATACAGATAAAGTCCTTAGAATGATACTAGACTATCAGACATTTCGGATATGATCGTAATGAAGAGATCTGATTTGTCGCTAACGTATATTCTAAAATGTTCCTAGTCAATGAAGTGTTGAAATGGGACATCATCACTTTGGTAAGACTAGTGTATACTTTATTTCTCCTTTGGAAGGACGATGATCCATCTCTTAGATCATTAATGTAAGACATCAAGATACAGTATACAGGTAACTCATTACTGAATGAGTTGACTGAACGACTCATCGAGAACTTTTAGTTGGTAATTATACTTAACTGTCAAATAGAAGTTCTCAAGTGATATAGTATATAGTAGTCTCATGACCTGAGGCATGAGTGTAATATCTTACATGTCAGTATAGGTGTACTTAGACTTTTACCTAACCACAATTCTCATCGAGTTGTGCATAACGGTTCTTGTTGGGTACATCCCGAGGCATAAGTAGATATTAAGATGCCAAGATGGGATTCGTCTCTCCCAGTATAGGGGGTTGATGTCATAAGATTGTTTGATATAACTATAACCTGGAAATCCTTGGCCGAGGTAAATAAGATAAACTGAGTGTCAGTTTGATCTTAAAGGTTATGAGTTTAATATCAACAAACACTAATTGAGCAATTAGGGTTTGACAGTTTTCCATACCCTAGGCTTAATAGTTTGACATGGTTTGATGAAGAGACCGGACTGTACGGCATTATCACTGAGTGGTCCTGATAAAATTGTGTAAGCATCTTGCAGACATTTATCACAACTTATACCCGGGTAGTTTTCATGTGTAGCTAGCACCTCTGTTATACTTGTGGATATGATCCACTGCCGAGTCTTAAAGTTGGGCCCTAGAATCACACCAAGCGCGTACTTGAATCCTATGAAATATATATTTATAGAGTAATGTGTATGATTGATACACATACATGATTTTCACCGAATACACATAAACGGTTATATGTATCGGTAAAAACAGAATGCTGTGTGCTTAAGAAATAAATTCTAGTATTTTTCCTATAAAGTTAACTTTTAGTCAACTGGTTGACTTTTTGGTCAACAGTTGACTTTTGGTCAACTCATTGATTTTTTGGTCATATGATGACTTATTAATCAATGATTGGAAAATTACAAAATATCGTATTTATGAAATACAATATTGATTTGGTATTCTCATTTATGAAATACACATACAATGTATAATGAGTCATGAGATGAGTCATTTAGTGGTATGGTTTGAGCACATGGTTTATTAGCACATGGTTTTGAAATATAATGATTCATAAGATGATTCATTGCATGACTCACTAGATTAATCATTGATATTTGATGATTCATTGCATGACTCATAGGATGAGTCATTCATGTCATGATAACATTTTACTCTATAAATATGAGCTCTCTTTCTTATGGAAAGGTTAATGAAAAATTGGCTAAGTGGTTTTTCCATAAGAGAATAAAAGAGAGCTCTCCTCTTACTAAATTCTAGCAATCTTGAGTAAGAGGAAGTAGTAGGATTTTAAAGTACCCCGGGGTGGACATCTTGCCTTGTGTCTCAAGAAGACTCCGATTGTATCAAGCTCACTTGAAGATTTGGAGATCCACTACGAGGAGATTTAATACTACAAGGAGCAAGAGCTAGGGGTTATTCGATCTTCCATCGAATCACGCTTCGAAAGTATGACTTTCTAACTCTTTTATGCTCTCTTTAATATAGGGATTATGTTAGATTTAATTAGGATGATCCTATTATGTATTTCATGCTCTCTACATGCTTAGCATAATTATACATATAGTCTTCCGTTGCGTATTTTACATGTATTTAGCATGAATTTCCTTCAGAGAAGAGATGAGTTGAGTGATGTTTGGATGAAAATAATATTTTATTAGATGTGATGGATGAGTTTTTGGATAAAAAGAATATTTTATTAGATATGATGGATGAGTGGTAAGATGAAAATAATATTTTATTAGATGATGTGGATGAGTTGTTGGATGAAAATAATATTTTATTAGATGTTGTGGGTGAGTTTTAGGGATGGAAATAGAGGAAATAGTAGTTTTTGAGATTTTCACATTTTCCATTTCCATTTCTTGGTTTTTAGGAAATAAACGAACAGACCCTCACGATGCACATAATGACCCTCACGATGAAAATAATATGAATACAGAAGCAGAAAGTTCTTAAAGATTAGTCTTCAACATTGACGTCCACGACTACAAGAGCATAATCTATTGGTTCGGGTATCCATCAACAAACATCAGACCGAGAGTGGACACAAATTTAGAGAGCGAAGTTATGTTTGGCTTCTTGCTGAAGTTCTTCCTTCCGAGAATACAAGAGGCCAGGACTCCGACTCCTCATGTTGTTGGGTTGTTCTACACAAAAGTGGGTAACATCATAATGACTCGTCAGGCTTAGAGCTTTCCTAAGCTAAATGGTCTATTCTCTTGTGTCTTGTTGCATGCCCTTTTGCTCCCCTTGGATAATGACGAAGCGATATATAAACAAACAAAAGTTGGTAAAGACACAGCTATTTAATCATAATTATTAATCATCTAGTTTGTAGTTATTATTATTTTAAATGCAGATTAGAAATGAGTGCAATATATAAGAATACAATAAATATTAGATTTAGAATGCATCACAATTACCCACTGGATAATTAACAATAATGATTAAAAATAGTGATCTCTCCATAGCTTTTTGTACCGGAGATGATCGAAATTGACAAAAAGTACACGAGTTTAGGGGTCTGGTCGATTAGCTCAATTAGTGCTAATAAACTAGTTAAGGGACGATAAAAGTTACTGAGGTTATCTTCAATTTACCCATATAGAAATGATGATGCTTAGGAATGAGTACAATTACTAGCTATAAGCAGAGCTAAATCCGCTTATAAGCAGCACTCGCAAGTTACAAGTAATCGGAAGGCATAAACGATCCGGATTATGTGCAATTTTAATTGACTGCTCCAATGAATGATTATACATTATGGATTTTTAACCATAGTTAAAAGTTTAACTAAAAAAGATGTTGGAGTTTTTGGTCAAAACCATTTTCTAAAAATGAATTTTTAAACTATATATTTATTAACTACTGGTATTTTTCAGAAATTCTTAGTAGCGTAGTGGAAAGTAAAAGTTTTGGTGTTTTAAAAGGTCATGAGTTTTAGGCTTGCCGTAGACAAGCCGAGAATTGTTTTGTCTTAAACAAATCAATTAATCCATCATAAGTACTAGTGGGTCGTGGGCCAATGGGCCGGGGATCGTGGTTAATCGGGCTGATGCGCTAAGTGATACTTTGTTAGACATGTTTTGTACTTCGCACGGAGACATCGAGGCTAGGTGGTGCCACGTTGGCTGCCACTGTGGTCGCCACGCAGGCTGCGTCGCAGCATGCGGGTGAGCCTCGCGTTCGCAGGGTGCGGAGATCTACGTGCTAGGGTGTGACCCTCGCGTTTGTGAGAGGGAACGCGACCCTCGCGTTCGCGCAAGGGTGCAATCCTCGCGATCACGAGAGGGAACGCGACCCTCGCGATGCACAACGCGGCCCTTGCGATGCGTAGAAACGCGACCCTCGCATTCAGATGTTACTGCATGTAGCAGTTACTGTAGGCATCGAAAATTGCCTATAGGTCTCCACGAACGGCTCGGTACTAAGAAAAGACAATGAACGTCACAATCCAAGTCACAGGAGCTTGATTGATGTCGACAAACACATGAAGTGGGTTGACGAACTATGTGAAGCAACGAAGTTTCAGAATAATAAGGATACGAACTGATCGGGAGCCCCATGTCCCTTACAAAAGATGAAATGCCCTTCGTGTCTCATTTATTCCACAGATGATCTAATCATTGGAGCTTATAGAACTCCTCGTCGGCTTTCCAACGCACTTTGAATCGCTCAAATCCGAGTTGTAGATCTGAAGAAACTCAAAACATAAAAGTTGTAGATCTTTTTGTCAGCTTTCCAACCCATCTGGAATCAGGTCATTTGGAGGTCATATAAGGAAGTTATGACCACAATAGCCGAGACACTCACAAGTGTCTCGGACTTTGTGGAGCTATTTTGACCATGATCCGTTTTGAATCTGAAGAAACTTAAAACATAAATGTTATAGATCTTTTTGTCAGATTTCCAACCCATCTGGAATCAGGTCATTTGGAGGTCATATGAGGAAGTTATGACCAAAATAGACGAGACACTCACAAGTGTCTCGGCCATGGCCGAGACACCCAAAGGTGTCTCAGACTTTGTGGAGCTGTTTTTACCATGATCCGATTTTAATCTGAAAAATCATAAAAGCTAAAAGTTGTAGATCTTTTCGTTATCTTTCCAACACAATTTGAATCACCTCATTCCGAGGTTGGATGAAAGAATTAGAGCCAAAATACTGAAGAAGGTACAAACTGTCTCGCACATGTGCGAGACACCCCGAACTGTCTCGCACTTGGGACGTGTTTTTTGACGGTTTTCGATCGGTTTTAACCGCTCGGACCTCCTTGAAGCCTATAAATACAGCCCCTAGAGCCTCATTTTTTGAGATCTGGAATTCTCGTGCCTCGGCGAAGCCCTGCCGGTTTGAAGACTTAAAGTGCACAAATTTCAGAGAGGAGGAGGAGTTAGATCTGCAGCCCGGTTCGTTCCTTAGGATTATCCCGTTGCGGTAATCTTAAGAAGAGTGATTATCTCGCTTCGCCGAAATAAGAGCTACGGTTTCTAGATCCCTTCGCGGATAGACGAAACTCTGTCCAAATATTGATCGTTCGGTGGTCCACGGACTAACGCGTCCCCGTCACAGGCCAAGATCCCACGCAAGCAGCGGGCGATAAACACTCGTTGTGTTTGTTTGAAGAGAATTATAATTTTCTTTGTTTTCATTGTGTAAAAGTCTTATAAAAAGACTGATTTTTGTATTCGTTGTAAACGTCTGGAGTTTGTAATGAATCCCGCAATGAAACAACCAATTTTCTCCGCAAACAGTTACAGCAATTAAGTCATTTGCTGTTACAATCATAATTGTCATATGATTTGTAACAGCCAAATTGACTGTGGGTGACCCTTAAGCGGGCCTGAGAGGCCTATAAATAGTGCTCATTGGGGAAGCTCTTGGTACACGCGCAAACACACAAAAATGTTGTAAAACTTGAACAGATTGAATCTATTAAACTGTTGTGCTGCAACTGCAGAAGTTAATTTAAAAGCCTGTGCCCGAAGGAACATAGTCCTGAACCGAAAGGTTTTTAAAGATTGAAAGATCTTTATCTGAACCGAAAGGTTTTCACAGATCGAGGAGATCGTTGCCTTGACTAGAAAATATTATAGATCGATGAGATCTTGACAGTACTTGGTTGGTGCACACCATTGTACTGTACTGATGTCTTAGAAACGGTTTGGCTTTAGAATCCTTGCACCGGAGTAGGCCAAATATTACTTTAAGCACAGCGTTTCTTAAACGCACAACAGCTAACTTGAAATTAAAAGTTTTGTGCTTATATATAATTATCATTGACTATATGTGTGTGCGTGAGAGAGACTCTTGATCAATGAGTCACAAGCTTCTCAGGATTTATAACTTTTCTCCATTTAGCGAGTTGTATGGATAAGTAAAGAAGAATTAAGGGGCCGTTTGGTTGTATGTTTTTACCATGTAAAATGATGGAAAGTGTAAAAAAGTGGGTCCCAATGTTAGCTTTCATCACTTTCAATTGTTTGTTTGTAATTGTGAAAATAGTGTAAAGTGGTTTCATATGCTGATGTGGCTTGTAAAGTGATTTCATAAAAAAAGACATGATTTTAGGAGAAAGCTGACATTGAAGTCAGGAAAAAGTAATTCCAACCAATATGATCACTTGAGTAGGGACCACTTTTTACACTTTCCAAACAAACAATTAAAGTTTTATTTTGCAAACCAAACAAGTGTTTATGATTCCAATGGAATATATAAAAAACAAACAACGAAAAGTATAAAAGTAAAAATGATGAGGTGGACAACAACTTTTCAAGTTGTGTCATAAATACACAACTTTACCAACAACAACCAAACAGCCCCTAAAGGGCTTGCAGTATTTTGAAGAAGAGAAATTCCCCAAGGACCCAAAATATAGGACCAATAGGGGGGACAAGTGAGGTGTCCCCCTCCTATTGGATAATGAGTTGGTCATCATTAATAATGGCCAACTCATTATCCAATAGGAGAGGACACCTCACTTGTCTCCCCTATTGGTCCTAAATTTTGGGTCCCTGTAACAAGGCTCTAAAAATAAAAACATCTCACTTGTCTCCCCTATTAATTTCATACTTTAATTTCATCAGTACAAGCCACCTTATTTCTTCTTCCTGGGCTTTTATATACGACAAGTCGTTTTATAAAAACTTGAAAAGGAAATGCTACTTAATTTAAAAACATATGCATGAAAAAGTCTGATTACTAGAGTTATTAGTTTCCCTATCAAATGATTCCTCCATTTCGAATGATGGGTCAATAAACATAATTTTTTTTTGAGAGCTGAAAGTACTATTTCATGCTAGCCAATTCCTCCTACAATCATGTGCACTACGTAGCAGAAACAAATAATTAATTAGAGATATTTGATTTCTCAATGTTAATTACATGACAAGCTCGTCTAATATCTTGTTATCTCAATCACAATTAAAACTCTAGCACCAAATTGGAAAAAATAGAAATCCGAAGGACCTCTACCTTATACCCTACTAAGAATATTTAATTATTTACATAGTTATAACTATTCGTATTTACTCCTTTATACAAATGGGAGAACTCAAAGATTTACTATTTATACTACAGTAAAATACTACAGTAGTCTATAGCATTATTACTGGGGCAAGCACGAAACTGGAAATTATGTTTTTTAAAAAATATTACTGTAGCACACGGAAAACTATAGCAGGCAGGTTACTATAGCAATTTAAAAATCACGATCACTGTAGCAAGGGGAAAATATCACACTAGTTTTATAACAATAATGGAGAGAGCCCGAAGTCAATGTTGAATGTTCAATTACAGTTAATCATGCTCGTCTATTGACCACACAATATCATCGCCTATATATTTTAACTTTTTGACCATTATTTTTGCACGTGCCTAATCTTTGTAACCCTCAATGAGGCTGCTAAGTGAAGATAATCCAATCCTTGAAAAGACCATCTTTTGACCCCCGACTTGACTAACTTTTGATTATAGTTTCATAATCCAGTTCACCTTAGAAGTTTCTCGTCAAGTGCGTGGCTCAATTAAGAAACAGATCAGCTTCACTAATTAATGTTTAAAGCGCATGGCTTAATTAAGATATAGATAGATCAGCCTCTGGTACGTGGAGCCTACCCAGTGGGTCCCGGATCAACCTCACTGTTCTGGGACCCACAGAGCGGGTGATCCTCGTCAAGTTTGACCCGCATCGAAAGATTCTGGATACGCGGAAGTAGAAATCAGCTGTGGTATCCACAAGACCAAACAGCCTGAGGACTACACTTGGTAAGTGACGCGTCAATTAGACTATTTAATTATTCACCTAATTATTTATTTGACTACCTTTTGTGTAAAGATTTTTTTTTCTTCTAAAATGACATTATTACCTCCTGAAGCAAATATAGGACGAGTAATTAATATCCGTATACAAAACGTGAGTTCAAAGTTTCGGGAAAATTTAAAAAAAAAATATTGTTATAAATAAGAAGTAAGTAAAATTATTCATAGTGAAGCTGTTTTGTGTTTGCTTCCCACAACGAATCCGATTTCTGCATCACGTGCGCCGAATGCCTCTTCTAACGTCGTTGGTGAACAACTTGTCAAGATAAATTTACCAGACAAAAAAAAGTCGACTTAATGATAAATGTACTTCGAATAAAACAAAAGCTTCGATTACGACGTTATGTGATTAATTAGATCAATCTTGGAATTAATTAAGAATCCTAATTGACATGCTCTTTCTTAATTCTTGCCTCATCCGCAAGTAACGTGAATAACAGTATCTCTAACCCTAGTCAATAGTTTTAGTTGCAACAAAGATTAACCACGATGACTCGATGAGAGCTTTGAGACTTTCAAGAAGCTTGACGACCAAGAAACAGGAGAATTAAGGATGGAAAGACGAGGACAGCGGTGTTAACGTGCATTATTTGCAAGTGAATCAAATCCATAAGTGATGTTCGAATATGGTTTGAGAAAACAATTTCTTTATTGTGTGATAAAAACTATCCAAGGGCTGCTTTGCACATGAATGTACGTGCTTTTAAGTTTTGATTTTTTTTATTAAAGAGTAAAACTATGCTTTAATAAATAAAATCGTATAATAAGATTACTTAAAAAGAAATATATGAATTAATTATTAATGTGTAGTTATTGTAATTGAACGTTTTTCTTATAATGATCGCCGATTATTAATCCTTTTTTGAATAAGTCTCCAAATCTAAAATTGTTCTTAGATAAAACTACTGATTTTATAAGTTCTCCTAAATATGTCCCTCCAACCTGAAAATTATTAACTTAACTCTAAATTAACTAAGCTGTATTAATATTGCTAGTTTTTTTTACTAATATTCCCTAGATAGTTACACTTGATACGTACAACATATTGTAATAGTTATTTCTCATTATAATTATTTAATAGGGTAAATTACACTAAACCCATATGAATATCCAAACAATATGAACTTTTAAAATTACACTAAACCCCTAATGACTCTTCAGTTTCAAAGAAGACCCCCAATAATTTTTTAAATTTTGCAGATAAACCCCTATAAATTAGAACCATAAAATAGCATAAAAAGGCATTTTTAAAGTTACTGGGGGTTTGGTGTAATTTATGTAAAAGTTATTAGGCCTTTCTGTAAAAATTAACAGGGGTTTAGCGTGATTTCAAAAGTTCATAGGGTCTACTTACTACAAAATACTAAAAGTTCATGGGGTTTACTGTAATTTATCTTATTTAATATTATAATTCTTAGTTCAAGTAATACTATTAAAATAATTATATTTTCTGTATAATATAAAATATTTATCTAATTTAATTTTTTAATTATGCTCTTAAATAATTTAGTACTATAAATATAAATTTTTATTATACTGTCATTAACAATTATAGCATTATTATTAATATTAAATAAATTTTTTATGAAAACATTAGTTATCAATCATTACCCAACCTTATATTGTTAAATACCATGTAATAATCTTTGAGAAAATACTCTAAAATTAATATTAAATTATTTATTTAATAATATAATACTAAATAAATATTGCAATTTGTAATTTATGTTATATTATTAAAATAATTACATTATTTGTGAGATTCAAAATTTATTTTATTGTTTATTGAATTATAGTACAATTCTTAATAGTATTAGTAATACATTATTCTATTTATACTATTATTTTAATTACTTTATTATAATTTATAAATAAGTATTATAATAATTTAATTGGTTACTACTAATAACTATGTGTACTTATTTTATAAATTTTTATTTTATTATTTTTAAATAATTAATAGTTATAATATTATTAATAATTATAATTAATTAGAAAGGTGAGGGGTGCATAATTAATAAGTGGTTGTATTTATTTAATAAAAGATTAATTAGAGATAATAACATGGATAGATTTTATCAAAAATTGGGAGGGCAAAAAAAATTTAAAGTTTTAACACCCCAATCCTCTTAGTAAGGGTTCTTGTATATTGAATTGTGTATTAAGAGAACATTTAACAAAGAAATCATTTTTTTTGCCGTCATGCTTATTAAATTGTCACATTCTTTTCCTTTTTCTCTTTCGAGACAATAAATTATTATGTCCTTATTTGCCCTCATGCTTATTAAATTGGCACAATCTTTTCCTTTTTTTTTCTGTTCGAGACAATAAATTATTACGTCCTTATGAAAATTCAATGCTGAAAATTCAATGCTTGAAAATTATAAACTACCAATATCGTAAATGGTATTCCCATAGCAGTTAGGTTATGGATTTTCGGTTCATGGGAGGTAGTATGGGATCCGTAGTAGGCGAAAAATCACCCGTTTGGTCGAGTATGCTACTAATCGATCTCTACATGTCATTATTGTGTGTGCTTCTGGAGGAGCACGCATGCAAAAAGGAAGTTTGAGCTTGATGCAAATGGCTAAAATATCTTCTGCTTCATATAATTATCAATCAACTAAAAAGTTATTCTATGTATCAATCCTTACATCTCCTACAACTGGTGGAGTAACTGCCAGTTTTGGTATGTTGGGAGATGTTATTATTGATGAACCCAATGCCTACATTGCTTTTGGCAATGTTGTTGATCAATTCCATGATGAGTACTGTTTTACCCACGCCAGCTCCCCCAAATAGTCCGATTTTTCCTCCACGGCGATATGGAGCTAAAAGATCCACCACTTTAATCCCTATTTCAAAGATTGATAATTTTGTATCTAACTGTATAAAGGCAGGCGCGGATCTATGAATAGGAGATGTACGAGTATCTACAGGACCTAAATTATCAACAGGCTCTCCAAGAACATTGAAAATTCGCCTGAGAGTAGCTCCGCCAACCAGAACACTTAGAGGAGCTCCCGTGTCAATTACTTCCATTCCTCTTGTCAGACCATCTGTAGCACTCATAGCTACAGCTCTAACTCGATTATTTCCTAATAATTGTTGTACCACACAAGTCATATTAATTTGCTGACCGACTCGACCTTTAGCTACCAAAGCGTTATAAATATTAGGCATTTTCCCTGGGGGGAAAGTATTTTCGTCAAAAGTTGCCTTCATCATTGATTTCATTAATACTTCAAACATTACAAATGAATTCAAATAACGAAAATAAAAATTACAACTTTTCGAAAATAAACACAAGATCCGTTTGTCGTCTCTTGCTTGCGTGTGTCTTTAGCCTGTGACGGGGACGTCGATATCCGTGGACTACCTGGCAATCAGATCTGATCCAGAAAAATCGGGCAGAGCTTCGTCGATCCGCGAGGAGATCTAGAAACTTGAAGCGCCTATCTCGGATAAAGCGAGATATTTGCTCTTCTTAGGATTACCGACGAGGGGTAATGCTAAGGAACGGATGCGGGTGATGTAGATCTGATGAAGAACTCTCTTGTGTTGAAGTGCTCGATCACTCTTCACTCCAGCAGGGCTTCGCCAATTCTCCAAAAATCCAGATCCTCAAAAGTGAGGCCTAAGGTTTCTATTTATAGGCGACACCCCTGGGGTGTCCCCAAAAACCTAGGACACCCCTAGGGTGTCCCCAAAAAACCTAGGACACCCTTGGGGTGTCCCCAAAAATCTAGGACACCCCTGGGGTGTCTCGGAAATCCCGAGACACTCTGCTGGGGTGCATTCGTCCGCTTCCGCTGTAAATTCTTCGTCCGAACTCGGATTTTAGTGATTCGAATTGCGTTGGAATTCTGACGAAGAGTTCTATCAGCTCCAATGGTTGGATTATCTGTAGAACGAACGATACACGAAGTGCATTATTCTTTTTGTAAACATCGCGGGGCTCTCGATTAGCCCGTGCCTCCGTTATTCCGAAATTCTGTCAGCTCACGTAGTTCGTCGATTCACTTCAAGCGTTCACCGTCGTCAACCGAACTCCTGTGAACCAGATAGTGACGTTCATTATCATTCCTTAACACTGAGCTGTTCGTGGAGACCTATAAGCAATTTTCGATGCCTACAGAAAGTGCCGAGAAAAAATAAGTAAAAAAACAATATATTACAAGTAATCAATGATAACATAATGGGTTCATCATTTTGCTCAAGCGTATAGAACATCTGCCGAACGGATTATAATATAATTATTTTGGATTTTAAACTAGTTTTTAGAAATACTTAATATTATTATAAATAAAATAATATTCACCAATCTATATACTATTACTAAAAGTTGTTACCCTTCAATTCGCCACTTGGCAAAAATGCCACTTGGCAAAAATGACCCATACCATTTTAAACAACACTTGGCAAACATATCAATTGCTATCTTCTTGCAAGTGCCACTTGTCAAGTTTCTACAAAAGTTCTTCATATTAAATTTGAAATAAAAAATAAAAAATAAAAAGTTCTCCTTGAGCTTTGAACTAACTCTCCCTGCCTTTTCAAATTTTCAAACAAGATGCTTCGTAAACTGTTTGAACTGTTTGTATTCTTTTGCTACATCAATTTTTGTATATTAAACAAATCCGTGCATCGCACGGGCCTGAAACTAGTGTACCTAAATGCTACTTAGAAACCCACTAGTTTGATTGAGGAAACCCTACAAGTCATTATATTAATCTTTGAAATTGTAATTAATGGTGCGAATTAAAAGAATTAGATACTTTCAAATTACCCACCTAATCGGAAAGATTGTGAATCCTTATATATAGGCGCCGTTTATAAGTTCTTGAACTGTGCATCAAATTTTTATAGTATTCATAAAAATTGATGGGAATTGAAGTTGCAAGATGAATCAACTTGCAGGTTTTACAGTTAGTGAATTGCCTCCATGCACATTTGTTTAAGCCTCACCTGTGTTTTATTATTAATTAATAATTGAAGTAAAGCTAGCATTTTTTACTCCGTTCTTTCTTTGCAACAGAGCGATGAATCAAGCAGAGATCATCTTAGTATCATATTTTAGTGTAATTGCTTTGAAAAGATATTGATGAACTCGCAGTATTATATATCCACTTACATCACTAAGAAATTACCGCGCAGCTCACAAGGCGATATATATAAGAAAAAGGCACCTTTGCATCAGACCAGGGGGCGATTGATCATCCGAGGTTTAGGTGTTGAATCAGTAAAATACTCATAAAATAAAATCGATCTACACTAATTGAAAAAACATAGCATTAACAATATTAAGGCTTAATACTCACTGATCACCACCACTATTTAATTAAGATTTCATTGCTAGCATCACAGAAACTATATATATATATATATATGAAAGTGACTGGCACTCCTACGCATCAAGACTATAAGCCCATAGTTGCAATTATCATCATCATTATTATTATGTTAAGTCACTCTCAGCTCACTAGCTAATTCCCTACACCAACGTGGACTCGGTGCTTTTCTTCTTCACCAAGATTCAGACGAGATCAAATTAAATAACGTGATGATATCCCTGAAAAATTTTAAAAAAGTGGTCAGTCTTGATTGATCGAGGCCCAACGCTGATTATTTTTTCGGGGTCAAAAGGTTAGAATATATAGAAAATAAAGAAGGGTGACGGTGATCGGCCAGATGCAATGCATCTATAAACCTCACGTGACAACATTCTCCGAGTCAAGCCACGGACATGAACTTGGGTACGTGTATTTATACAGTATTTTTCGTGGCGACCATATGGGGTTCTCGCGTTGAAGCACGCTCATACAAGTGCATGTGAATTTGGATATTCTTTTCTATGGAAAGTACGATATGAATTACTATTTTTAATCATAACCGTTAATCATTTAGTGATCGGTTACGAGTCGTTCTAAATCTAATACACATCGTGCTTCTGTAAATTTACACTCATTCTTAATTAGCATCCGAAGAAAAATTATAATTAACAACTAGATAATTACTGTAAGAATACTGGTCCTTCCCAAACTTTTCTAATAGCGAATATGAACTCAATGGCATTCCGTCTATGTATGTACATGCGTATGGACGATTGATATGTGTATATCTATATAGGTGCTTGCATGTCACGCGAATCAACATGTCTTTTGAAAATCTGGATGTATAATACCAAGCTCATTTTCAAATCTGAACAGATAACGTGTTAAAAAAAAATGCTAGGTGCCACGAATTATGTAACACAAGGTATCCATCCGACTCATGCCACAGATTGTAACATCTTAATTTCTATTTTTGTCGAGCTTCATTTTCGGTGTCAGACGGGATGGCCCTATTTGTGACGTCATTATCATGCCATTTGGGCCAAATCATCGGTCATCATGACGTAGAAAAAATCCACCAAGTTACCACAACCCCGTAAGATTGCCTCCCTCCCAAAGTGGGCCCCAATTGGCTGTCGGATCCAGCCCCCGAGTAACTGATCAGTTTCGAGCGGGCCGGGTCCACGTGCTTCGCGTAACGTGACCACGTTCCCTTCTCAATTTGTCACATACTCGCAGCTACTCTTGCCCGGCTATTGTTATTCGCTAGAATACGATATTTATCGTATTCATGTAATTATATTTACTTTATTAACGAATATATATATATATATATATATATATATATATATATATATATATATATATATATATATATATATATATGCAAAATAGGGATTGAGTTATGAGAAAATAAATTTATATACTTTTTAAATATATAAAAGAAATAGATAAAAATATATTGTTATATTCTGCACGAGTCTAAAAAACAACTGAGAATGTAGCTCAATGAAAAAGGATAAGCTTTTATTATAAAATTTCACAACAAATAGACAACCGAGGCATTCAATGTACCTAAATATTTAAAATTAGCTATCACTATAAATCCGAAGATAGCTTTTACCTCAATTCATCTTACATATTTTTATTTTTTGAACCCATTAAAAATCTAAAATGATATCTATATTTGTATCTGTTCCAAACAAATTTTTGACTGCTACTTAGTATCGGCAATGGGTCTGAAAAAGTATCTAAAAGGGTGAAATTTAGATATTTGCACCCTGTCGAAGTAAGAAACCATGGCATATATGTTTGGAACAGATTCCATTTTGAGAGATTTGAAAAAGCATTAGGAGTCAAAAAATTTTGAAATTAGCTTTTGTGAGCATAACATGTTAAAAATAGGAAAAATGTACGTTTTGAACATAAAAATATGTAAATCTTAGGAACTTCAGGATATATATAGTACGTAGTAGATACAACAAGTGACGATATAAAAGTGTAAGGTAAGAAAAAAAATTAATAAGGTATTTGCAAATTAGGAAAAAGTTAACATATTTACGAGTGATTGGTTCTAATATGACAGTTGATAGATTCTAATATGACGTTCAAGATGTTGGTTCGTTTTCAAATTGAGTTATTAGAGGGGGGAAAACGCGCCAATTAACCATACTCTTACCGGCGACTAGTAAACCCACCGGAGATAGCCTGTCAATGGACTAGTCAACTGAGGCCGTTCCGGGAAACTTCCGCAAAATAGAGAAAAAGACACCCCCTTTTTCTCCAAAAAAATCTATTTTTTTGTCGACCAATTGTTTATCGCCTCCAATTTCCCTATTAATAGAGTTCAGACTCTTATCATCTCCTAGAGCTCAGAGCCTCCTCTCTCTCTCTCCCCCTCTCCCTCTCAAGGTACGAATTCCTAACCCTTTCCCCAATTAGCTCACTTTCTAGGGTTTTGTTGTTCAATTTGCTTATTATAGGGTAAAATTCATACCTTTTTGCTCTAAATATAGCTTCTTTACTCCAAAATCAATGGTTATGGGTACTGGGATGAACGAAATCCATAAAAATCAATTCTTTCTTCACCAAGATCAGTTCTTGGACATCCCCTTTCAAACCCTAATTGAGAATTCGAGCCCCGAAAGAGATTCTCACGATGATTCCGAGATTTTCTCGGATATTGCCCTAAATTATATACACCAGATGCTTATGGATGAAGATGATAAAATCGATAATTTCCATGAGTATTCCGCTCTTGAAGCCGCCGAAAAACCCTTTTATGAGATTTTAGCGCAACAATACCCTCCAAATTCTAACCCTAGATCGCATAGTCCTGATAGCACAAGCCCTCATTATGCAAATTCTAGTAGCTTTACTGGTGAGGGTAGCAGCAGCAGCAGTAACGGAGTGATTGAGAGCAATGTCCCCCATGAATACTCAGAATCCCAACTGCCCTTTGAATTCGGCAGCCAACCCTTGTTCAATTCTATAAATAGCTATAGGAATACCTTTCAAGGGTCATGGGATGGTCTCAATGGGGTTCCCAATCCCTTTCTCGAGAATTTGCCTGCTTGGAGTTTTAACAAGGGAGTTGAGGAGGCTCGTAAGTTTCTTCCTAGTGACGATAAGTTGGTTATAAATTTGGAGAGTAATAAGTTCTCGGTGCCATTTGAGCCTAAAGAAGAGAGGAAGTTTGTTGAGGTGAAGCCGGAGAAGGAGGAGAGGGAGTTTCTCTATTCGAGCTATGGATCGAGGGGTAGAAAGAATCCTCATAGTGATGATGATACTAGTTTGGAGGAGGGGAGGAGTGTTAAGCAGTCCGCAGTTTCAACTGATGATGCTCTGAGATCCGACGAGTTCGATGAGGTGCTCCTTTGCCATGGTGATACGTTTCCTAAAGCCATTAATGACATTAGAGAAGCATTGCAGCATGTTGTTGCTAGCAAGAGCTCTCAAAATGGCCATGGCAAAGGACGAGGGAAGAAGCAAACAAAGAAAGAGGTGGTTGATCTTAGGACCTTATTAGTCCATTGTGCACAAATGGTAGCTGCTGATGATCAAAGAAGCACAAATGAGTTATTGAAACAGATTAGACAACACTCATCACCAACTGGCGACGGGTCTCAGAGGCTTGCTCATTACTTCGCCAATGGCCTCGAGGCTCGCCTAGCTGGCACTGGGAGAGAGATATACAATTCTTACAGGGTGAAGCGAAGAACTGCTACTGATTATTTGAAGGCATATCAGCTATACTTAGCTGCTTGCCCTTTCAAGAAACTCTCCCATTTCTTCTCAAATCAAACCATTATGAATGCATCAGAGAAGGCAAAGAGCATTCATGTAGTGGATTTTGGCATCAGTTTCGGGTTTCAATGGCCTTCGTTGATTCAAAGACTCTCAGCTAGGCCAAATGGTGTGCCTAAGCTTAGAATCACAGGAATTGACCTCCCTCAACCAGGATTTCGACCTGCAGAGAGGATTGAAGAGACTGGGCGAAGGCTTGCTGATTATGCTAGGAGCTTCAATGTTCCATTCGAGTATAAACCCATTGCTTCAAAATGGGAAGATGTTCGTGTCGAGGATCTTGAAATTGACAAGGATGAAGTGCTTGTTGTTAACTGCTTGTTCCAGTTCAGGTATCTTGCAGACGAGACAGTGGTTGTTGATTCACCAAGAAATATGGTGCTGAATACTATAAGAAAGATGAACCCTGATGTTTTCATTCATGGTATTGTTAATGGCTCGTATAGTGCTCCTTTCTTTGTGACAAGATTTCGCGAAGCTTTGTATCATTTCTCAGCTTTGTATGATATGCTTGAGACTATAGTCCCTCGTGAAGATGAACAAAGGCTTCTGATCGAGAGGGAGATCTTCGGACGAGAAGCTCTTAATGTGATTGCTTGTGAAGGATTAGAGAGGATGGAGAGGCCTGAGACTTATAAGCAGTGGCAGGTACGGAACCTGAGGGCTGGATTTGTGCAACATCATGTGAATCGAGATATAGTGAAGAAATCAAGGGACAAAGTGAGAAAATACTATCACAAAGATTTCAACATAGATGAAGACAGCCGGTGGTTGCTTCAGGGGTGGAAGGGGCGAATCGTCTATGCTCTCTCTTCATGGAAACCTAGTCATGTTTAGTAGTAGTTTTTTGTCGAAGATTTGAGCATGTTGGTTCTTCTTGAATAAGTCTTTCTTCTCATGGATGATGAGGTAGTTTGTTTTTTCTCAGTGTAACCTTCAAGTTTTGTTCTTGTGTGTTTTTGATACTTATGATGGTTTGGCATCTGATGCGCAGGTTGTTCTTGGCCTGACTTTTTCAAAGGATGACGGTCTACGAGTTCACTGTACATGATTCTTTCTAGTGGTCGAAGTCTTCCGAGCTGTGAGACTATAGGAGTGACTGGGACAAAATAGGAATTAGAAATATTGTCGAAATTTAAGGAAATATGGAGGGAGGTTCATGTTATTACACTGCTTAGGGATGTAATATTCTTTGCACGTTTGTTTTGTACGGTCGATGTAATTGGTTGTTTTTGAGGTGTTTTTGGTTGTGTTTTAGCCTTCATTGTATCCTCTTCATGTATGCATATCGTTAAGCGGCAGCCTTTTATGAAGTAACATTGATCTTTGCTGTTGGCTTGAACTGGAGTGAGTCTGAAGAAAGCACTGTGGGCTTTAGCCGTGATAACTTTGAGTACGTGCGTTAAATATATCGAACTTACTGCCCGTGTAGTTTCATTATTGCAGGCAGATCTCTCGGGTTAACTTTTATGGCTCTTCTGCCCTCGGGTAGGCTTATTAGTTTTATCCACGTATGATACTCGAGAAGATATCTGGGAGTAAAAGAGCAAAAAAATTTAACCCAGGGGGTCAGTTGAAACAATGAGTACCGGCCGTAAGGTCAAAACAAACATAAAAGAAGGGGGAGGGGGGTTTGTGCGCAATTAATCCAATATATTATGAAAGAAATCGTGCTAAAGAATAAACAATACGTGTGGGTACATACAAAGCATCCACGACTACGAGAACGCAATTTATTGGTTCAAGTATCGGATTAAGATTGGGCAAAGGTTTAACAAAACAAAAGTATGTTTTGGTTTCACGCTGAGGTTCTTCGTTCTGAGATCACAAAAAGGGCCGGGGCTCTCCGTTTTGTTGGCTAGCTCTCCATGAAAGAGAGCAAGCACATCATGACAGACTCCTCAGAGGCTTGCGTGGGGCTTAACGTGCCGTTTTCTTGTTTGCTCGCGCCTTCGATGATGACAAACCGATACCCGCCCCCCCCACAAAAAAAATAAAATAAAATAATAAATAAGATAAAAACACTAAAAAAAAAATTAAAAGAATAGTTTCTTGCCCTTATCATCTCCGCAATCACTTCGTTGGTTGTTTACGACTGATACTGCAGGGCTGGGTCACTAGTTCTGCTTGGATAATATTGAGATAAAAGACGAGACAAAAATGAACCTTTAGAGATATTAGCATCATAAAATTGGTTGATACCTGCTGCATGTTAATTAGATGAAGTGCAAACATTGATATCCGTAACTCCGGTACGTGCATTAACTGTTACCGTGAATACGAGCAGCGAGCGAGAGCTAAATTAGTCCCCTGACGATTAAATGTGTTATATAAAAACAAGGTGTTAGCTAGCTCATACTTCAGTATCATCTCCATTCATGCCACCTAATTTTTTCTTGTGTTCTCTATGCATGGCCTTTTCTAAAGGAAAACGATTAGAGATTCGGATCCTCTCCAATCAAGTGGTAATTGGAGAGAGTCCAATTACTTAATTCGTAGTCATTTGCTCCAATTTGAAGGGGTAGGATCGATGTGGCCACGCAGGAGTTTCATTATCCACCAAAAATGGTTTTTCATATTAGCACGTGGTCTTCAAGCAATAATGATTTTCTAGATATAGTCAAATCCTATATATGTGGAGGTCCGTATATGAGGGATACACATAAATTTTAAAAAAACATACGGTACGCTTGGTGAATTTGAATAACAGATGCAGGTAGGGTAAAAAGCTGAAGGATTACATAATGATATATTGCTAGACATTAGAGAATTCGCGTGAACACAGAAATATTGTAATAACAGGAAGTAGAAGGTTCTACAGCAACAATCATCTTTTAAAAAAAAAAAAAATAAATAATCTAGCTGAATTTCACTTATATATGATATAAAAAAGACAGGCTTAAATATTGGAAAATGTTTGTGTCTGCTAGGCTCCATTCTACTTTCATAGTCATAGGTAACATCACACCACTTGATTTTTTTTTTCTTTACTTAATTTACCCTCGTCTTTGTGTAAAAACGACAGAACTCCAACATAACATGCATTGGAAGTTTGGAACATTGATGTCCTTCTGTAATAGGATGCGATAAATTTGTAGTATATATGACGAGCAAATAATCACCATCATCGAATACAAATTAATATTCCATAGACTGTTCTACCTATATATCCTGCTCTACGTATGCAATGCGCACGTGACAGTTTTCTAGTAGTCCATAATTGCAAATAAACAATCTAGATACGTATACTCAACAAACAAAAAATGGATGAACAGATCTATTGGATATGATTCCTAATCTATTTTGGTAATAGGTTATTAGGATTCCTAATTTGATTTGGCTTTTGGTTTAGAATTCCTAGTATGTTTATGATTTTAGGATTTCTATATATATATGGAACAATTGAAGGAGAGAAGAGAGAGAGAGAATTAGCATTGTTTTGAGCACTTTGAGAGGGATATATTGTGAGGGAGTTGAGAGCTTTGGTTAGGGTTATATTTGAGTGATTTTGTGAGTTATAACCTGTTGTATTTCTCCTCCATATAGTAAAATCTCTTCATCCTCTCCCCGTGAACGTAGGCAATTTGCCGAACCACGTAAAAATTGGTTGTACTGCTATTTGTGTGATTTGTAATAGCTTTTAGGGTCAGTCGACAGGTCAGTCCTAGAACTGATGAGAGGAAGAGCCGATATCTCACTTTGTTGAGATATTCGCTTCAGATTCTTGTTTTCTTGGTGAGACGAGAATTCTTATTGCAACCTGACTCTCTTGTTGTGCTGTCGAAGTGCTACCGAAATTTCCGCTGCGTGCAACAAGATCAACCACACCGGTGATCCAGACAGTTGAAAGGTTTCAATTTGATAGGGCGCTCAATATTAGGGTTGCTCCTTGGACTCGATGCTAGCTCTAACCAAGCAACTCCTCGTTCAGGGGAAAAAAAACATGTCACTTATTGTTGGCCTCTAAAACAGGATCGGCCTAATTTCACAACCTGTAAGCTTTTTATACAAACCTGAAAACAAAGCTTCCTATCTGATTTTTGGAGAAACCGAGCACCAAAGCACAGGAACTTTTCTACCGGACTTTTTCCTTAGTCTTTGTTTTGATGATACTGAGAACAAAGACTGCTGCAAAGAATATAGGTAGAGAAGGGAATAAAATAGTTAAAATAATCAACTTCAAAACTTTCCTGTAATGGCCGAATAAAGAACAGAGAGAGAAACAGAGAGGTGCGGAACTTTTTTCCTGGAGGTTTTTTTTCTTTTTTTCGTTCTACTAAACTCATCAATTGTTTACATATATATAGGATTAAGATTACAACTCCAATCTTATCCAATAACTAGAAAACTCTCTACTAACTAGTATTCTATTCTAACTAGAATTCTATCTACTAACTAGGATTCAAACTACCAATCCGTACTGATTAACAACTCACATACTCCCCCTTAATCTGGACGAGATTCCAAGTCCCTTACTCCTAGAAGCTCTCGCATCTCGATGAACTTCACCCTTGCTAGTGCCTTCGTGAGAATATCTGCTCGCTGCTCGCTCGTGCTTACGAACTCCACTTTAATCTGTCCTCGCTCAACACACTCACGAATGAAGTGAAAACGTGTGTCGATATGCTTGCTTCTTCCATGAAAAACTGGATTCTTCATCAAGGCAATCGCGGATTTGTTGTCGACAAAAAGTGTAACCGGCTTGGGCTCGCTCCCAATCAATTCGCTAATCAAGCTCCTCAGCCACAAGCCTTGGCATGCTGCTGCAGTTGCAGCCATAAATTCTGCCTCGCAGGATGATAACGCCACCGTCTTCTGCTTCTGTGATGTCCAAGTGACCAAGCTGTCACCTAGATAAAATGCCATGCCGCCTGTGCTGCGCCTGTCATCAACATCTCCCGCAAGATCACTGTCAGTGAATCCCACCAACTCTTCATTGCCTCGACCTCGTTTGTACACCAATCCGTAGGACATAGTACCCTTCACGTACCTCAAAATATGCTTGACCACCTGTCGATGCAAAACTGTAGGGTGCTCCATGTACCTACTCACAATCCCCACGGCATATGTGATATCGGGTCGGGTGTGAGTTAAATACCTTAAACATCCGATAATGCGTCTATACTCCGTCACGTCCACCGGTGTTCCTTCAGAATCCTTTCCAAGCTTGTACACCCATTTGAGACCAATGGGTTTGGAATCCCGCGGTAACTCCGTGAGTATCCAAGTCTTGTTCTTCTCGATGGCCTCTAATTCCTTCTCCATGGCAGTCCGCCATTCTTGATTTGCTGAAGCCTCAACGTAGCTCGCGGGTTCGTCATTGATGAGAAACAACTCCTCTTCAGGGAGATCAATCACCTCCGTCTCTGCATAGATGTCCGCAAGGGATCGATAGCGTACGGGAGTCATAACTGCAGCTTCAGGGGGTCCGAACGCGTCCAAAACAGTGGGGTTCGCTGCCTCTGCAGCAGTTTCTGGACTGGTCAGTGTTTGTGGGCTGGTTCGGCCCGCAGTTGGCTCGTATCCGGCAGGTTGCTGCCTTGTTCGGACTGACAACAGTCCAGTTTTTCCTCTGGTTGTCGCTGATGCAGCAGGGACTGCTGCTACGCCTGCTGTTCTTGAACCAGCACCGAACTGTGTGCTGGTTTGGGCAGCTGCAGTCCGTCTGAACCGGACTGCCTGCTGTCCAGAAAACTGGACTGCCTGCTGTCCAGTTTGGACAGCAGGAGATGCATCGGTTTCTGCGCCGGCTGCTGTGCCGCCCGCTGTTGATTCCTCTTCCGCTGCGAGCTCTACCCAGCTGAGTGGTTCTGTGTCTCCATCTGCGCTCCATTGCCATTCTTTTCCTTCCTCGAACACGACATCTCTGCTAACATGAATTCTGCCGTGTTGAGGGTCGTAGAGGCGATGCGCTTTGCTTCCTTCTTCTACCCCAATATACACCGTTTGCGTGTTCCGATCGTCGAGTTTCTTATGAGAAGGACCTGCAATCTTCACATGCGCTACACATCCTGCAGAAAGTTGTGGACTGGTTCGGGCAGCAGGTGGCTGCCTTACTTGTTGTGCCGGCTGTCCAGGTTCATCTCCGGTCATCTCCACTGCATCATGAGCTCCTGCAGGGGCTGTTCGGACTGCTGCAACGCCTGCAGGGGCTGTTCGGACTGTTGCAGCGCCTGTAGGGGCTGTTCGGACTGCTGCACCGCCTGCAGGGGCTGTTCGGACTGCTGCAGCGCCTGCAGGGGCTGTTCGGACTGCTCGGCCAGTTTGGATGGACTGAAATCCGCCGGTTGTTGTAGTCTTTAACTCTATTCTGTACAATCGGTTAGTTGAACGTGTCACCCTCATCAAGAGAGCACCGTTCCTATCAAACACCCTCAGGAACTCACCAGAAATGACAACGTTGCTTCCATTTTCAGTCATCTGACCAAGGCTAATAATGTTAGATTTCAAACTTGGAATATAATATACCTCAGGTAGTAGCCTTTGATCGCCGTTCTTGCACTGAAAGAGGATAGAGCCTTTCCCCTTGATCTCTATCGCGGATCCATCACCAAACTTGACGGTTCCCTTGATGTTCTCGTCGAGCTCCTTGAACTTGCCTCGGTGGCCGGTCATGTGATTGCTAGCTCCGTTGTCGAGGTACCAAACGTCGTTGGCAACTTGTGCCTCCCCCGCTGTGAGTAAGTTTGGCACCACCTTCTCCTCATTAAGTAGGATGACCTTTGATGATCCTTCTAAAACAGTCATCATCAGGGTTGGTTCATTGTCATATGCACGGGTAAGATGAGCCTCCTGTTCATGATTGCGGAGTTGCTTGTGACACTCCGACTGAAAGTGCCCGTATACTCCGCAATTGAAGCATTTGATGTTGGACTTGTCTCGACCACCGCTTGTGCTACTCTCCCCCTCCTGGCGAGCTGCACCTCCATGGCCGAAACCACCTTCTGGACGTCCTCCTCTGCCGCCGAAACCACCTCGGCCTGCCTGGCCGCCGTGCTCCCCTCCGCGGCCTGCCTGGGCAGCGTGGTGCTGCTGCCCGCTGCCGTGGTGCTGCTGTCCGCCTCGGCCTCTTTGGCCACGGCCACGCCCACGACCGGCCCCGCGACCTCGTCCTCGTCCGCTGCCATCATTGGTTGTAGGTGCTGAGAGGAAGCCTCCACCGTTCTTCTTGCCCCTTGCTTGCCACTCCGCATGCGTCAACAATAGGTGATCGTCGTCGTTGTTTCGAAAGACACGTGCCCTCTCCTCGTGGGCTTTGAGACGCCCGATTGCCTCCTCGAGCGTCATGTTGTCGATGTCCCCGAACTGTTCAATCGTGGAGACGATGGTGAGGAATCTCTCCGGTACCGCCCGAAGTAGTTTTCTAACGACGTAGTTCTCCTCCATCTCGCCTCCTAAAGGCCGGATCTTGTTGACGACTCCTGTCAACTTCGTCGAAAAATCGTCGACGTTGTCATTCTCCTTCATCCGGAGAAGTTCGAACTCGGACTTCAAGGTCTGCACCTTCGCGTTCCTAACACGATCCGCTCCTAGGTGCATAGTTTTCAACGTCTCCCATGCCTCTTTTGCCGTTTGCTTTTCTGCAATCACCATCAAAGTCTCTTCAGGAATCCCCTGATAGATGGCCGCCAACGCCATCTGATCCTTCCTGTGTTCCACGGACACGCCTGCCGCGGGCTCAATGGCTTCCCACACGTCTTGAGCCTTCATGTAGACTTTCATCTTGATTGCCCACGAAGCATAGTTTTCCCTCGATAACGTCGGGTATTGAAGAGTAAGCGAACCCACCTTGGTCGTCATCTTCTCCGAACTCGTCATCTCTTCAGATCTTGGTTGGTACTTAGGCATACACCGCTCTGATACCACTTGTTGGCCTCTAAAACAGGATCGGCCTAATTTCACAACCTGTAAGCTTTTTATACAAACCTGAAAACAAAGCTTCCTATCTGATTTTTGGAGAAACCGAGCACCAAAGCACAGGAACTTTTCTACCGGACTTTTTCCTTAGTCTTTGTTTTGATGATACTGAGAACAAAGACTGCTGCAAAGAATATAGGTAGAGAAGGGAATAAAATAGTTAAAATAATCAACTTCAAAACTTTCCTGTAATGGCCGAATAAAGAACAGAGAGAGAAACAGAGAGGTGCGGAACTTTTTTCCTGGAGGTTTTTTTTTCTTTTTTTCGTTCTACTAAACTCATCAATTGTTTACATATATATAGGATTAAGATTACAACTCCAATCTTATCCAATAACTAGAAAACTCTCTACTAACTAGTATTCTATTCTAACTAGAATTCTATCTACTAACTAGGATTCAAACTACCAATCCGTACTGATTAACAACTCACACTTATGGCCATAAGTTGAAAGGCACCGAAAGCTGTCAACACGAACTATTCGATCCCTTTCTTTGCAACTCAACACTTCACATTAGCAAACCTCATATCAACTCGATGACGATAGCCCTTGTATAAAACTCCGGCGTGCTTCTGTTAATGGGCTAAGGGCCCGCATGAACATTTCACTTATGGCCTACAAGATTCAGGTTTATATGGGCTTGAATAGGCTGAGTTCTATTTTATTTCATGCTCATTCCTTCTTTAATCGCTTAGTGCCATTAATTTACGGTTTCCACTCCTTATTTCCTACTTCCGATGAGAATAAACTTAGTTTTCAGTGGGTAAAAGCAAAAACATGTAACCAGCAGAAATGCATTATGACAAATGTACTTTAATTTAAAACAACAACTCTTATCTTATATATTTATCTTTTTGGCTACGTTTGTAGATTTTTCCGAGGTATGTAATGATCATGCGCTCACGGTTGGCATGGCATCGGGTTAGGCAGTAGATGGGCTGATAGGCCAGATCAAGCGACCCAGTGCCAGTCCAAACAGGCCCAATGAAGGGTTCTTTTGTGGTAGTATGCACGTTTATTTTTAACAGATACAAATTCAAGGACAATGATTCATCTGAAAGATATCTAATCGGTAATCTCATCCATATATCAAGGCCTTGGCATCCCAAATTCACCATTGCACCTTTGTGCACTAAAAACTATCTATTCTTGAATCGATAAAAGACAAAAAAAAAAAAAAAAAAAAGATTTAGAAATTACTATGTGGATAAAAACAAGTTCTTTGTTTTCGGATGTTTCGACTATCCAGCGGACGAGGACTTTAAGATAGTTTATCTCCCAAGGTACAAGGAAACTTATCGATGATTGCGATGCGACGAGGGAATCTCAATTATTCGTCATTAAGTGTTGGGAAAAAAGAGACAGGAAAGGTGTAAAAAAAAAAGAGTGGACATAGACGTATATATTGACAGGAGTACTAGAGTCACAGAGATGCAATGCTTTTGCTAGCATCAGTTTGAGATGTCTATAGATAGAATCATAGAATCTTCAGTCTGATTTATTTTTTCTCACTCAAGGTCGGAGGTTTTGACAGTAACTATAGGCAATAATAATATCTTTTAATTCAGTAAACGTGGTTGCAAATATTTTTAATGCCTGAGAGTACTGAAGTTCTTAACACTACGTGGCAAAGAATGAAATGACAAAAAAAGAGAGAAGAACAAAATGAGGAATTATATTTCTAACCAACAGTTATTTATACAACAAAGTGCACACAATGGGGGATCAATTTCTACCACTTGACCCAGATCCTATTCCTCCTCTAATGATCGATTACATTTTCACGCTCAAGCAGTCACCGAGGTCTCGATTGTGACATTGCCAGAGTACAGAATGTCTTCAGATTTCTCAGTCTCTTCCCAGAGCTGAGGCAAGGCTTCTTTAATGTTGTGAATGCTCTCCAATGCATAGTCTGCTCCTTTTACTCTGTGAGATTTGCCCACCTAAATACAAATAATAAAAAATAAAAAATAAATTGTCATTTTTTTTAATACAGAAGTTGCAATAATTGATATGAACCCAGATTATCGGCTAACAATCAAATCACAATCATTGAACCTTATCAGTTCCAGATCAGATTTGCAAGTACTTGCCAAATTTAATCACGTAAATTAAATTTTAGATTGTCAGCTAATTCGACTGAGACTAGAACAAATTATCTTTTGCCCTCTATTGGTAAAAAGTAACACCAATTACTGTCTGAGATTTAGAGGGCATAAGTGCAGATACTTACTAGCACAGTGTTCAGACCAACACGTTTCCCTGCTTGAATATTACGAACACTGTCATCAAAGAACATCTGCAGCCAATTAATCACAATGACGTCAACAACAAAGTACACATCACTCCATTTACGGCCAATTTGAAGCAAAATGCTAAGCCTTTATATACCGTTCTCTGAGGATCGATACTAGCAAGCTTGAGCGCGCATTCAATGGCGTGTTCAGACGGTTTGCAGATAATTGGGGTCTTCGGCAACTCCACAGCGGGATCGGGGTGACTCAAGCGCCCAACAATGTCCAAGATTTTAGGCTCTGGCTCACCTTGGATGGGCAGGTTAAGAGTTTCAAAGCAAACGATTCCTTCGAAGCAGTCTTCGAGTCCTAGCCTGCTCAGGGCTTTTGCGGCATGCATCTTATCGGCATTGGTGAATATCTGCAGCAGGTACCATTGCAGTCATGCACCATCTTTAAATTTGATATCAGGACACTTGTATCTAGACTCATACTTCCTATAAGACTTTTCTGCAGAGGAAATTTCTATGTGACATTTTTTTTTCCTTCAAAGGATCTTACCAGTTTGCGAATGGGTAGGCTCAGGAGAAGTTGCCTGAGAACTGGGTCCGGCCTGAGCTTCTCATAGGGTAATCTTCCATGAACAAAGCTGTTTATAAGGTGGGGGAAAAGTTAATAACAAAGCTTTTAATTAGATGAAACAGATTAAAAAAATTTATGTGCATGGGGGGAGATATTAGAACCTGTGATAGTCATCATAATTAAAAGAATAGCCAATTGCCTGCACAACAGACACAGGTAGAATAATGTAAGAAATATATAATTAATTAGGTGAAAGAAATAGGGAGGGGGTGCAAAAAAAATAAAAAAAAATAAAAAAAGCTCACCCTTAGCCCCGCCATGGTTGTCCCATAGTTCTTGTAAAGTGCATCACATAATCCTGCAATCTTGCTCCTATCGATCCCCAGTTTTTCGACCATATAATCTGGTGGAAAAAGAACATTAAAAAAAATTTAAAATCAGGACAAATGTGAAAAGAAATTGCATATGAGTACAGAATTACTGATGACACATATATATATATATATATACCTCCGATATTCTTCAGGACTTCATTTGCTAAGCCAGCACTCAGAGGGTACAGAGTATCATCAAGATCTGCAAAAAAAAGAACAAACGTAAGGGACTCACTCAACCTGCCCATTTACTTATAATTTCAACTAAAAACAATTAAAAGAAGAAATATATCCATACCGAAAAGGAGGCAATCGATCTCTGACGCGAATGCCATCACGATCTGTTAAAACGTTTCGGAAAAAAAAAGAAAGTCAATCGACCCGGTGTTGGATATGCAAATTCATAGCATAAGATTAATATGTTCTATATTTTGGGCTCATGTCCTTAAATTCCAAACTTAGTTCCAGGGATTAAACCCCAAGTAATTTAGCGGGGTTTTTTTTTTTTTTTTTTTTGTCAAAAATGAGAGGCCACTGAATGAAGCATACCCGCCGGCTTTTCAACGATCAAAATCTTCGAGGCTCGATGCAGAAGAAATATCTGAATAAGAACTTTGAAATGAAAAGTTAACTTATTCTGAAGGAGCAAGGAGAGGGAGGAGGAGGAGAGGGAGGGAATGAGGGGGGGTTTAAATAGGCAAAGCAAGTGCTCGCTAATTAATCTACCCAATGGGATTATTAGGGTTAATAAGATTCACGTGCACGGCACGTGGACGGGCTCTATGGCATGAGGCCGGGGAAGCTTCCAGGGGATTAATCCCCATCTAATCCAAGATTATTAATGCTTGAGGATGCCGTTTTGTTAAGGTAAATTAATTATGTATGTGTTTTTTTTTTGTAAGGATTCAGTTCGTTGGACTTTTACGGGTTTGTATGCACAGTACTTTCATGATTATTTTATATCTGTTTTTATAGACAATTAATGGATGCATATCAATGAATTTTTTTTTTAATTTCTTTAACGTACAGCTTGCATATTTAACCTTATCCTCTAGATGTTAATTGTAGCGATAGTGAATTAACATCCTTAACCTTGTACGTAAAATTATAAAATCTAACGACAGTTAAACATGTAGAAAGTCATTAGAAATTCATTGAATTTTAACGCAATGCGAAAAAAATAAACATCGGAATTCATCGATAATTATTCTTTGAATCCAGACAGAACGATGTTCGAATCTACAAAGAATTTCAACTCCACAAAGAGAATATAATGAAGAGGTATTTATTGATGAAATATTATATCTCTAAGGCTTACAATCCCTTGCTTAAATAGAAAAATAAACTACACACCTACTAGCTAGGACCATAATTTTACTAAAAATAGAAATAACAAACCTATCCTTAAAAGGCTATTTGATGAAACAAATCGATCAAATTAAGTTGAAATCAAACTGGATCTGTTTCGTAATCAAAATAAGGTCCTAAAATATTACTCAAAATAGGGGAAAAAACTGAAAAAAAACTCGGGTATCTCTCAATCCAGAGGATATTTCACAAAACCAATAATGACAAACTGAACAACAGTCAGTTTGGTTAACTCCTCCATGTCTAAATAATTAATACACAATTTTCATGCATAATTCTGTTGTGCGCAGCGGAAATTTCGGCAGAGTTTCTGGTGCACAATAAGAGAGAAAGATCGATATGAATTCTTGTTTCTCAGAGGGAACAAGAATCTGAAGCTTATATCCTATCAAAGTAGGATATTAGCTCTTCCTCTCGTCAGCTCTAGGACTGCGCGTCGAGGGACCCTAAATCTATTACAATGGCCACAAACTCAAACAATCAATTTTACGTGGTTCGGCAAACTGCCTACGTCCACGGGGCAAGGAGGGGGGATCTACTATTAGAGAAAGAGAATACAAATTGGGTTTACAATCTCTCAAATCTAAACCCTCAAACAATCTCTCAATCTCTCACAAAAGGGATGCACAAGAACTCTAATGTTGCACGCAGCCCAAAACAGCTTCCTGCCTTGCACGCGGTTCTCCCAATCCGCACCAAAGCTTCTGTAGCCGCCCAACTATTTCTCTGCAGCCGCCAATGATTCCCAGCACCCTCCCTCAATTCGCACAAAAAGCCAAAAACCTAGGAACAAAACTGTTCCTATATATAGCCTGCAACTCAAATTCGGGTGGGCCATCATTTGTCCGCTGAACAAATCCTCAAACGCGGTTATTGTCCGCTGAATTCAATCTCTTCACGCGCTGGACTTCTCCCACGAACAGAGTTGTGGCCCCCGCAATCATGTCTCCTCACGAATTCTTTTCACGCGTCTTCTTTTTGGCTTCTTCACGTGGGTTGTTGGCCCCACCACGAGTCACGTCTTCAACAATTCTCCACCTCGGTGAAGTTTTTTTCAAAACTGAACCGACACCAACCAAACCAAATGTTCCACTTGTTATGTCCAGTACATCGTGAAACAATTCACGACAACAGACTCAATCCATAACAAGTCGAGAACCCAAATGAGAATGCAAACACTCTCCAAATGTCAGTATCAACTCACCAAATCGATCTCACCCCATCAAAATCCAACACCGGCTGCATCATAAAGACTGCCTACGTATCCTCTTGCCCAAGGAATCAAGTCTTACGTAGTTCACCCAAATGGTCACAAATGACCTCAATCCAATAGAAGAGTTTGCAACCCTTCTCTAACATCATCAACTCTGCGACTGATAGCACCTCCAATGGCCACAAACACCTCCACCTGAGGTGAACCACTGGCCATATCCAAACTGCATCTATCAGCTACACTCGAGTCAAAACCCAACTCATCATCTGCATCCGAATCCAAATGACTTCCACGCTGTGTCACCTCAGCTGGAATCCCAACCAATGCAGAATGACCTGGAGTATGTGGGAAAATCCCCACCCAATATAGAGTAGCATCAGTCTCCACCCGCTGCGATACCTCTAAGGTCTGTCCAAAACTCTCCACCTGCTGAGAGCCAATTGGCTTCCTCATCGAAGCCTCAACCAAAGTGACACTATCAGACCTAACACCCAATTGTGTTTTACCTCCTATCACAGCGGTTGACAACTCTTCAATAGGATGACCCAAATATGTCGAAGCCTCTGTCCAGAAACTCTTCTGCAAACCATTGCTCGACCACAAACACCGTTCCTCCTCCAGCAAGGCACGGTTCTCCAAATTTGTCACCCTATCTAGCTGCCCCAAGATTTTCTTTCCAACGAAGTGTCTCGAAATGCCGTGAGCTCGGCTCCAATACAGAAATAGGTCCATCTTGTACCTCCCACCAGAATGGAGTACCTTCACCTTTCTGTCTATTACACACTTCTTCAAACTGTTGGATACTACTAGGACTTTCTCCAAAGGGGATTTGGTTGCAACCCAAACACGCCTAGAACAGCCACCAACAAAGGAAACCAAACTTCTATTACCTCCCAATGATGCCCTATTGGAAGGCCCCCAAACGTCCACGTGAACTCCTTCAGAACGACCCTTAGCACGGTGAATAGAGGTGCCACACTTCACCTCGGTCTTCTTGCTCACATCAACATATTCACTGGACTTCAAATTGCAGGTCTTCGCACCCTCTTTCAATCTATGCGAGGAATCAATACTGGAATGGCCAAGCCCCAAATGCCGCAGTCTAGTCGAATCAATAGAAGTCGTCAGCTCTCCACCTGCCACTATACTTCCAGTCAAGTAATACAGGTTATTCATCCTGACGCCCTTCATCACAATCCGAGAGTCTTCCACGATCTCAAGAACCATGTCCTCAATTCGAACATTCAGACCCTCTCCAACCAAAGCTCCAATCGAGATTAAGTTCTTCCTCAAAGAAGGAACATATCTCACATCGTTTAACTCTCTAACAGTCCCGTCAAACATTTTTATGCGAATTCTTCCTATCCCAAGGATCTGGCATGCACGGTTATCAGCCATGTACACCACACCACTATCCACCAGCTTCTCAAAACTGGAGAACCATTCCCTTCTAGGGCACACATGATAGGTCGCACCACTATCCAACATCCACTCGGATTCCTCTGAATAGTTATCTTTAGGACTGATAGAAAGCGAATAAATAGAAGAGTCAGAATTATTACCATCCGATACAATGTTTGCTTCTGATGATGGCTGCTTCCCTTTTCCCTTCTGCTTATTCTTCACCCATTCGTCGAGCTTTGGGCAGTCTTTCTTCCAATGACCAGTCTCCTTGCACCAAGCACACTGATCTTTTCCTACTCTAGACTGTGACTTCCAATTCTTTCGGTTTGGACCCTTCCCTCTTGCGACCAACGCCTCTGCTACCGACTCAGTCGAATTCTCCTTATCCTTCTTCCGAAGCTGATAATTCACCAATGCAGCAGTGACCTCACTATACGAAAGTGATGCCTTCCCATTAATCAGAGTAAGGACGAAGGTCTCATATTCCTCGTCGGGCAAGGAACTCAACAACAGCAACGCCTTGTCCTCATCTTCAATTATGACATCCACATTCGCCAAATCCACAAGAAGCTTCGTGTAGTGGTTCATGTGATCTCTAATAGAGGTTTCCTTCTTCAATTGGAAACGATAAAGTCTCCTCTTCAAATGCAAGCGGTTCTCAACACTCTTTGTCAGATACTTGCTTTCGAGAATCTCCTAAATCTTCTTTACAGAAGTCTCATTCATCACATCATATTTTAGATCTTGAGTCAAACAAGACCTAATCACACCACACGCCGTTCGATTCATTTTCTTCCAAACCTTCTCTTCAATCTCATCTGGCTTGCCATCTAACTCCAAAGTATCCTCCAAATTCTGCGCGTTCAGCGCATCCAAAACCTCGCATCTCCATAATCCAAAGTTGTTTGTACCATTAAACTTTTCCACATCTATATTCATAGAGTGGATATTCAAACTCTGAATGGTCTTCACGCCAGAAGAACCACCCTCGACACCCGAAGCATCTTCTTTCCCCGACATCTTACGCACCAACGAACGAAGAATAGATCCAAAACTGAAAAGATAGAGTCTTTACCAAAAGATCCCACCTTTATCACCAAACGAAGCCCTAGACGAGCCTCCAAATTGATCTACTCCTTCAAATAGCCTAAGCGTAGCCCGAGCTCTGATACCACTTGTTGTGCACAGCGGAAATTTCGGCAGAGTTTCTGGTGCACAATAAGAGAGAAAGATCGATATGAATTCTTGTTTCTCAGAGGGAACAAGAATCTGAGGCGACTGCGGAACAAGTGTCCGATAGTTCATCATCCGAAGATAACTCTTCGTGCATTTTCTTATAATTTCGATGTCGGTTGGCCCTTCGTTGTAGCCGTGATATTTTTTGAGAGAGACCCTGCTCAACTCTCCCTCCTAGAGAGAAATCAGGATCTGTGTTAATTGGATGATGCTTCCCTTTATCAGTCATGTTGATAGTGACCTTGGGGAATTCATCCTCTCGAACAACAAGCTTCTTGTGGAAACGTCGCGGCTTGGGTTTTGACCTTTCTGTGCAAAGCCTCTGGAACACTGAGATTTTTTGCGGGACGGCTTCTCGATTGGCGTAGTCACGTTCCGACAATGCTTTTCTAATGAGTCGCGCACAATAATAACGAGAATTTATTTCCCGAATAATTCTCTTTTGAAATTTATTCATACTCCCAGCTTGATAGTAAGATTCGTCGGTATGATTGCCGGAAAATCCTATCATCTGTTGGTATGACCTCTCAGGTATGACGGTACCTTTTGGTGAACACGTCTCCTTCTGAGGGTGTAAGACCTTGTTGGCATTCTCGGGACGATTTATCACTGTCCTTGAGCGATCCAAGGTTATGTCAAGAGTCACACGTTTAGAACCACCCCCTTGTGGGTATGGAATCTTCACGGGCCCCGAATGTTGGTTTTGTACAACTCCAGACTTTGGGATCCAAGCTTTACAGAATTTCGGTGGTTCTTTGGTCACCGTTTCTTTCTTCCCTTTAATCCTTTGTTGTAGGAGAGCACGGGTATGAGCGGTCTTTGCACGACGTTTTTGTATGCGTTCTTTGAGGGTTGAGCGAGCCCTTTTTACAAGAATCCATTCATCCGTCGTTGGTTTAGTAAAAACATGAGTGATTGCTTGTTGAGACAACTGACTCACTCGATGCCTCCTCGACTCTAAGTCCGCGTGATAACGAACTCCGTCGGTCTGTTCCAAGGCTTTAGCCATTTGGCGAGCGCGGCGCTGACGTTGTCTCTGGCGAGCCCTTTTTGTCAGTACCGGTGGGATTTGATTCCATGACTCTTTAACTGGGGAAGAGTCATTGTGAGCAGAGATGTTGCGAGTAGAATTCTCAGCAACAATCAGACGAGAGTCTTCATTTGTAGCATTTGACCATTTAAAGAGCTTCAACGAAGATAAAGTCTTCCTGCATTTGCGAGGCGAGGAAATCTTTACAGATGAGGATGACAAGTATTCCTCAAACTTCGTTTGGTCGAACTCATACTCGACCGCTGATTCAATTGGGATCTTGATGATCGGCTGCGACACGACGGTCTCGGCAGCGAGACCGTTGGCTCCCACTGTGGTCGCCAGTTTGTTTTCGTCAAAAGTTGATCTTGTTGTCGAATTCATTATATCTTCGATCGATTACAACAAATTCAAAAGAAGTAGTCTTTTTATAAGACTCCTTTTACACAACAAAATGAAAATTACAACTTTTTAGAAACAAACGCAGGATCGTTGTTTGGATCACTGCTTGTGTGGGTTCTTTGCCTGTGCCGGGAGCGCTTTGACTCGTGGACCACCGAATCACAGATTCTGATTGAATCGTGAGGGGTTTGATTCTTCCTTCGTTTATCGAAGTGAGAATATGAAACGATATCTTATCGATGTAAGATAGTCGTTCTTCTTGAAATCAAGTCAAAGCTTGAATGTCAAGGAATGGCTCTGAATTGAAGAACTCTGCTCTGTCTGCTCAGAAATGTGCTCTGGCCAGCCTCTGGATCTCTCTCTGTGCCCAACCCCCCTCCTGGAATTGATCTCGGGGGGTATTTATAGCCCCGGGAAGAAAACTGTCTTCCAAGACAGTATTTGCTGTCTCGCTGGTCGAGACAGTGTTTGCTGTCTCGCCCAGCGAGACAGTAAATATACTGTCTCGCCTGGCGAGACAGTAAATATGCTGTCTCGCCAGGCGAGACAGTAAAACACTGTCTCAGAATTTCGTAACTGATTGACAGTTTCTTGTAACTGCCTTCCCACGTTCTGAAACTCCGTTATTCTGGCAGTTATCAACGTGATTCTCGCCCACGACGTCCACCACGTTCTTTGAGCAGTTGATGGTCACGTGTTGGCAGTTATTAGAGTAGTTTTGACCCTCTAAGAGCTGTCTAGCATGGGCGAGACAGTAAAAGCCTGTCTCGCCCAGCGAGACAGCAAAAGCCTGTCTCGCCCAGCGAGACAGCAAAAGTCTGTCTCGCGTGGGCGAGACAGTGTAGACTGTCTCGCGTGGGCGAGACAGTAAAAGTCTGTCTCGCCCAGCGAGACAGTAAAGACTGTCTCGCACGGCGAGACAACCCAAACTTGTGTTCTCATCTGATTTTTTGGATGACTTCCTTTTGAGCTGTGTTTGGATATCTTTCAGCATTTTTTTGACGCTTACAGATACCCCCTCCGAAGTATTCCAGACTCGTTCTTTTATAGAGGAGTTCTGGAATACTTTGGATAAGATAAATTTTACTTTCAATCCTTTCAATGCTTGGTTGAGTAGATCGTGTAAATGGCTTCAATTCTTGATCTTTTTGTCTCTCCATCTATTCAGTGCTTTGTAGAATAGTTAAGATTCTTCCGGCATCGCGTTTATCGCTTGACCGTCATCGAGATCTTGAATCGAAGCTGGAATTTGCACTTGTGAATTCAGCTCTTGTCATTGAATTGATACGGGATTGTGGGATTGTTAATCGCTGTATCAGTCTTCATAAGAACATAGGTTATCAGGTTATTCTTAAGAATATTCTGAGTAATATTCTCCAGAAACTTCCTATTAATAGTATGGAAACAGTTTATACTCGTGTACCTATTGGAGTATTCAGGTTATTCTTAAGAATATTTTGAGTGATATTCTCCAGAAACTACCTGTTGAAATTAGGGAAACAGTTTAGACTCGTGTACCTATTAGAGTATTCAGGTCTCTTTTTTGTTGGTAGAGATGAACCCTGAATCGGAGAGGAAGAATTTTATATTCTATCTCCTGGTCTCTTGTTTGTTGGTAGAGATAAACCCAGAATCGGAGAGGAAGAATTTTATATTCTATCTCCTGGTGCAAAGGAAACTCGAAGTGGGATCTCCACTTAGAGAATCTGGATTGGTTTGAATAATCCTAACTGTCATAAGGTTTGATTATCCAATTCAAAAGTTGACCTTTCGTTCGCAAAATGAATCGAAAGGAGATTTGGTTGTGGTCCTAACTGTAGTAAGGTTTGACCAAGTAGGGGTTGAGATGATCCTAACTGTTTAAAGGTTTGATCATTCAATTTGTGGACCTCTCGTTCATGGAAGGAATCGAGAGGGGATTTTGGCTTTGGTCCTAACTGTTTAAAGGTTTGACCATGTGGGGGTTTTGATACGATCCTAACTGTTTAAAGGTTTGATCGTTCAATTTGTGGACCTCTCGTTCATGGAAGGAATCGAGAGAAGATTTTGGCTTTGGTCCTAACTGTTTAAAGGTTTGACCAGGTGGGAGTTTTGAGACGATCCTAACTGTTTAAAGGTTTGATCGTTCAATTTGTGGACCTCTCGTTCATGGAAGGAATCGAGAGGGGATTTTGGTTTTGGTCCTAACTGTTTAAAGGTTTGACCAAATGGGGGTTTGGTACGATCCTAACTATCATAAGGTTTGATCGTTCAATTCGTGGACCTCTCGTTCATGGAAGGAATCGAGAGGGGATTTTGGCTTTGGTCCTAACTGTTTAAAGGTTTGACCAAAGGAGTAGTGGGAGTGTGTGGTGTTAATTATTTTGTTCGTAATAATTAGGTTATCCCTAAGAATATTATATTTAACATTCTTCCGGAAACTTTCCGTTACATGAATTATCGACTGTAGGCGTATATAATTGCCTATAGGTCCCTTAGCTTAGCTCAGCACGATGATTCGACAAAACAACGGACATTCGAGCGACGAGGCGACGAGGCACGCAAGCAACGGAATACGTTCGCACGTGGAATCGAACCAACGTTTCGGGGAATCACCGAGTCGTCTAAACAAGAGCGAACTCGGTGACACAACGATCGAATCAAGACCAATCCCGGACTCGAACTCAGAAACGGATTAACTGCCATATTTGGAATCAAGTCAATGAGCCGATTCCAGAAACCGAATCAAACCCGAACAACGGAGAACCGGAAACACCGGAAAACGATGAAACCAGCGCACCTGGGGGAACTCGGCCCGAACCGAACCACCCTAAGGTGGCTCGGCTATGGCCGAGCCACCCAGAGGTGGCTAGGCGTCGGTTTGTGCCAAAAGCACAGTCTTGAGTGCCTATAAATAGGCCTGGCACTCGTTCATTTGAGAGGACTTTTTTGAAACTTCTGAAGAGCCGAAACTCTGCCGGATTGCGACCTCAACTCGGATTGCGAAGGCTTGAAGACTTGGAAACTCAGATCTACGTGATACTACTCCGGATCTAAGCTTGGTTCTTAGATCCCGAGATTAGAGCGAGCGTTTCCTTGGTGAAACGATCCCTCTCGGCTATTATCTCCTTGGTGGGATAGTACCCGTTATACCACGTAGATCCGTTCGGATCGAGATTGCGCGGTGGTCCACGATACTCAACCCCGGCACAGGCGAAGAACCCCACAAAGCGAGGGACCGCAAAACAGGAAACTCGTGATTTGTTCAAGGAAAGTTGTAATCTTTATTTCTTTGTTTTGATTTTGTTGTAAGCCGGATCTTATAAAAAGATCGGATCTCTTTGTAAACGCATAAAGTTGTTGTCAAAGTTGTAACAGAATCATCAATGAAGAATAACGCAATTTCCCGCTCGAACAATCTGGCGACCACAGTGGGAGCCACCAGCTTTGATGCCGAAGCTGGAGTGTCGCAGCCGCGGATCTCGATCCCGGTCGTGGAGGAGGTCGAGTACGAATTCGACCAGCAAAAATACGAGGAGTACGTGTCCTCGTCCGGATCTGCCTCCTCCCCCAAGTCCAAGAAGTTCCAGAAGTTCTCCTCCAGGAGAAAAGTCCGTTGGTGTGATGAAGCTGAAGCCACCAACGACGACCTCACCCCAATCGACACCGAAGCTGCGTTGAGTGAGGTCCTACCGACCTCAAAGAAGGTCAAATCTGCCATTGAAGGCGTGGTGACTCTCTCCAAGAGAGCCCGCCAGAGGCAACGTCAACGCCTCGCGAAGCAATTCGCCAAGGCCATGGAGTCTGTTGACGGGGTCCGCTATCATGCGGATCTGAAGAACAAACGAGGCAAACAGCCTCAACAGCAAATGCAGGGTGGTTCCTCCAAACCATCGACAATGGAGTGGGTCCGTGTCAAACGGAATCGCTCAACGCTGGAGGAGCGCATCCGCAAGCGCCGCGCGTTGTCCGCGCAAGCACGGGCCAAAGCTGAGGAAGCCCGTCGCAAGCTGCAGAAGGAGGTGGTCAAAAAGCCGCCACCTACTCGCAAGGTTTGGAGGCCAAAGTCTGAAGCGGTTCAGGCTAAGGAGCAAAACTCGTAGCCGCCGAAAGTTCGGACGCCGGCAAGTCAATCCAAACAGCCGGTGATTGCCGCAACTACCCTGGGAGATCCCGCAGGACCATCCCAGAAGAAAAGATCAGTTTTGGAGCGCCTCGGTCCACTTCCGAAGGAACGAGGTAAAGCTCCAGTTCAGGAACGCTTGGGGCCAGTGAAGAAGTCCCAACCAATACAGCATGCTGGGGGTCGCCGCAACCCTCAACACTTGGAGCAAACCGCGGCACCCAAGCGCACAACTTTGCGCATAGAAGTGCGAGAGCCCGCTGAAGATTCACACCCACAAAGGCGTGTTTCGAGGCGTGTGACCCTGGAGGGTCCGAAGAAGACAATTGTTCCTCAGAAGGAAACGTTGTCATCTGATGACGACAACGTTATACCTAAGAGATCGTGTCAACACACGATAGGTTGCTCTGACCTCCAAACAGATGAGCTGTACTATCGTGCCGGGGGTACGAACAAATCTAGAAAGAGGAGCCCTCGAAGGTTCGGGAATCAATGTCCTTGTTCAAATCTCATTCGGGCGGTATTGTCTGAATGCAATTGTGTTAAGGCAGTCCCCGAAAGAGTATCGGTGTTTGAAAGACTTAGCACTGGAGCGCCAAGGCCAAGACACAGGCGTTTCCAACGAAGAACAAGGGTCAAGGACGGTGAACATTCAAGGGTCACCGCCAACATGACCAGCACAGGAACAACGGCTCAGGACAACACCGAGGCGGTTCCAGAAATAACCCGACGTGTAACTCGTCTTCAATCCGGAGCTATCATTCGTGCGACGTATGGTAGAGTCCGAACAAGAGTACCTTCGGGAGATGAAGAATCAGATGCTGGCTCCGTAGTGGCGTCTGATAATACAGTGTCCAGTGAGGGACAACCCCGCGAGTCGCTCATGATAAGCGCGGAGCAGGTGGCCAAGATGCTTGAAGATGCCATGGCCAAACAACAAGAAACCTTTAGGTTCGAGATGCAAATGGCCATGCAGAACATGAGAGAGATGCATGACCAACAACTTCATGCATTGAGGCACCAACAAGGCGAACCAAGTCAGCCCAACCAGAACAACCTGGAGGATGAGGGCACAAATGAAGCTCGCAACGCTAATAACCCTCCCATCAATCCAGGGGGTGGTAATGATAATACCAGTGAAGACACAGGTGAAAGCCTAAAAATTAAGAATCTCGAGAACAAAATCAACACATTGATTTCTGCTCAAGAGACTAAAAAGACGGGCATTCCCTGTCCCTACCTAAGAGAGTGGGAATCGATCCCATATCCGGCGAAGTTTAGTCTAATTAACTTCACGCCGTTTAATGGGATGGGTTCACCAACTCAGCATTTGATTTATTTCAAATCGCACTTGGGAGTCATCTCTGGCAATGAGCCTCTGATGGTGCGGTCATTCGTTGGCACTCTTCGCGGAGCTGCCTTCGATTGGTATCGTCGCCTCAAGCCAGGAAGCATAAACAGCTGGGATGACATGGAGACGAAATTCCTCGCGAATTTCTTCGACGACGACACCGAAATTTCAATCGGATCGTTGCTTGATGAAAAGCAGAAAGACGGAGAATTAGTCGAGGTCTTCGTCAAAAGGTTCCGGAATAAGACGATGAATTGTCGGGACCCTATCAGCGAGGAGTTCATCCTCCAAACCTGCCACAACAACCTCTCGCTGGATGTTTTGGAAGCAATGGGCACAGCTCCATCCAAGACATGGAAGGACTTGAAGGTCCGAGGCGAGCAAGCTGAGCGATTCCTCAGGAGGAAGAAGGCGGAAAGAGGCCAACCGGCTACAAATCCTCCAAAGCAGAACTTCAATCAGAAGGGAAAAGGTAAAGCTCAGGTTAACGCTGTTGATGCTAACCAAACCTTTCAATTACAACCTCAGCAACAGCAACAGCAGCAGCAGCAGCAGCGAGCTCCACAGCAATCGCAGCCCCATTGGCAGCAACGGCCTCAGAAGCAAAAGTCTTCGGAGCCGAGGTTTCCCAAAGTCTACTCCTTCAAAGATGACGAAGTTCCTGGCATCTTCAAATATCTGTTGGAGAACAACAAAATCCAGCTGCCTGCGATTGTGGATCATGAAGGAGCCACCAAGGTGACAGACCCGAGGTACTGCGCGTATCACAGAGCGGTTCACCACCCTACGAAGTCCTGCTACCACCTCAAGGACAAGATCCAGGCCTTGATCGATGTAGGAGTCATAACTCCAAAACCGGCCAAAAATGTGGGAGCGAACGCGGTTTCCATCAGTTTTGGATCGGTGCCTACAGATTGGTTCCAGCCTAAGCGCGTCACCAAAGTCGGGATGAAGACGGTGAACGACGATCCGTACGGACAACGCCAAAAGGGACTCGTGCCACACACGGCCCCGAACGGCGAAATCCTCTGGGTTCACCCCGACCTGATTGGAGATGAACAATGGACCGGATCATCATCCAAGAAGAAATCCAAAGGGAAGGGCAAATCGTGTTGTGGAGTTTCTGCTATCCCGGGTGAAGATGATGAAAGGATCACCGCTTTTCCACTCTCCGACGAGGAACATGAAGTCTTTGCGACCCGAAGTGGGAATCAGTACCACTTCAACTATCCGTCACATAATGAACAAGCAGCTAAGCTAGGGGTGACAAAACAGGGACCAGCCAAGACTATCACAGAGATGGGGGTGATCCCAATTCCCAAACCGGTTGAAGATGTTCGACGACAGCCGGTTGACAAACAGAAAGAAAAGAGGCCCGAGGAGGTACAGAATCCGAAGCAGTCTCATTTCAGTCATCCGATTGGAGGAGATAAACCGGGAAGTTCAAAAAATCCACGTGTCTTCGACATCATGGCTCAGCTAGCCAACATTCCAGCAAGGATAACACTTTACGAATTGCTGCGGCTATCTAAGGAAACTAGAGAAGCCTTGCAAGAAGCCTTGGCCGATTCAGAGGTGTTCCTTACTCGAGTCAAACCAGCACCCGAGGAACTGGAATTGTCAGCCCAACAATGTAATGTGGCAGCCAAGAACATTCCCTGCATCACCTTCACCAAAGAGGACATGCAGACGAAGAATTCGAACCATGATCGGCCCCTGTACTTCGTCGGCTACATTGGTTCCAGCGAAGTCAACCGGATCCAAGTAGATCCGGGTTCCGCTGTGAGTATTATGCCGCTTCGCCTAATGCACAGCCTGGGCATCCCAATCAGCAAGTTGGCGTCAACAGGCACGGTCATTTACGGATTCAATACCAGCGGGTCAAGACCTTTGGGTAAAATCCGGATAAAGTGCCAAATGGGCGATTTAAAGACGGAGGTCACGTGCTACGTGATTGATGCTGAGACATCCTATAACTTACTATTGGGTCGGCCTTGGATCCATAGTAACGTTATAGTCCCCTCCACTCTACATCAGTGTTTGAAATATGTCGACACTGATGGAAGAGTTAGGACGGTGGTCGCGGATAAGCAACCATTCAAAGGGTATGAGAATTATTTCACAGATTCTCTCCTTTATGGTAATGAATCCGACACGGAACCATCGATCCAAGGCACGGACAGCGGAGAAGAAGCTGATTCTGAAGCCGGATTCGATTACACTGGTGGTTTTGTTTTTAATGACATTGTACCCTTTGTAATCAATCTTGACGACGAACAGTCGTCAGATGGCGGTTGTAACTGGCAACTTGCCGAACCTGAAATAAATAATGGTTTAGAGTACTCCTTGTCTTTTGATGATGTGATAAAGGGATTATACGATAATCCCGAATTATGTATGCCGCTCCGATCGTCGTATGTAACGAAGAAGCGTCTCCAACACTCTTTCGGAACAACTCAAATTATTCCCGCCAAAATAGGGGGACAAAAAGAAGTGATTTTCGGTAAAGGAGAAAATCTTCCGGTGCCAGATCATTTCCTAAGAGAGGATGAGGATGGTGACAAATCCGGTCTACATTTATCTAAGTACAGTCCAGAAGCGCGCAAGCTCATGGAAAGACAAGGATATGATTTCACACTTGGAGAAGGTCTATACTTCGATCGAGGTTCCCGTGTCCCAGTCAAAGCGGCATATGTACCAAAGGGTAAACCGGAGGGCTATTATCGTCACAAGAGGGGCTTAGGCTATGTTTTGTCAGATGACGAATGTGGCTGGCAAATCATAGATCAAATTGCTAACAAAGCCAAGGATCGATACTTGCTAGATTCGTCAGCTGAAGATTCCGACACAAGTTTGGGAGAGATGTTCAAGGCCTTAATGTCGAACATGACTACGGCCGATCCATCTACAATGGAGGACGACGATCAAATGCAAACGTGGGAGGACCCATGGGTTCATCACCTGAACATGCAATATGGTGATAGGTTCGAACAGAGAGAGCCACCCACCGAAGACGAGGTAGTCCAAATCAATATGGGTGATGAAGCCAATCCAAAGCCCATATTCATCAGTGGTAGTCTCCCATCAGATGAAAAGGAGGAATTAATTGCCTTGATCAGAGAATATATCGACGTCTTCGCCTGGAACTACGAAGACATGCCAGGGCTCGATACCAATGTGGCAATGCACCGCCTCGACATCAAGCCGGATGCCAAACCTGTCAAGCAACAGCAAAGACGGTTTCGTCCGCAGATCATGGAAGCCATCGAGGCTGAAGTTAAAAAGTTGATCGACTCAGGATTTATTCGGGAAGAACAACATCCAGACTGGTTAGCCAACATCGTTCTAGTCATGAAGAAAAATGGCAAGATCAGGATTTGCATCGACTTCAGGAATCTGAACGAAGCATGTCCAAAAGATGATTTTCCCCTCCCGATCACAGATGTCATTATTGACAATACATGTGGATTCGAAAGAATGTCCTTCATGGACGGCTTTTCGGGGTATAATCAAATCAAAATGCACCCGGATGACGAAAAGCACACGGCATTTAGAACGCCCCTCGGTATCTTCTGCTACACGGTGATGCCGTTTGGTCTGAAGAATGCAGGTGCCACGTACCAACGAGCAATGACTAAGATTTTCCAGAAACACCTCAGGAAAACAGTTGAATGCTACGTTGATGATTTGGTGGTGAAAAGCCGCAGCAAAGAAGATCACATCAAGGACTTGAGAACAATGTTTGATCTCATGCGGAGTCATCAATTGAAGATGAATCCCACAAAATCCTTCCTCGGAATGTCCAGCGGAAAATTCCTTGGATTCGTCGTTACCACCAAGGGTATACACATCGACCCAGACAAGGTAAAGGCGATAAATGAATTGCAACCCCCGAAGAACCTAAGGGAACTCAGAGGATTGCAAGGGCGTTTAGCGTATTTCCGGAGATTCATTTCAAATCTTTCCGGGAAGTGCCAACCATTTTCGAAGCTAAACAAGAAAGGCGTATCGTTTATTTGGGACGATGCTTGCCAGAAGGCATTCGAAGATATCAAGGCATATCTGATGAATCCACCTGTTCTTGTTGCACCAAAATCAGGTAAACCGTTCTTGATTTATATCAAGGCGATGAACCATTCGATAAGTGCTTTATTAGCACAAGACGATGATAATGGTCACGAACAGGCTGTCTATTATCTAAGTCGGACCTTGAT
>BQKN01059878.1:0-11327 GCA_022839385.1 Asparagus kiusianus
TATATATATATATATATATATATATGAGAAAACGGGAGGTGAGCTGGTAGCGTAGGAAATTTCCTACGCTGCAAGTGTATGACATGTGAGCCCCCCTACTAGTCACATCCGTGTGGGGTTCACATGTCATACACTTGCAGCGTAGGAAATTTCCTACGCTGCCAGCTCACCTCCCGTTTTCTCATATATATATATATAATATAACGGGCGCGCACACGTATGTATATTGGGGTTTGTGAGCTTGATATGTGTAATGTCAGGTATGTATAGAAGGTATTTGCACAATGTATGTATATATATGCATTTTGTATATTATATGGAGTGTATACATGATGTATGCATTAAAGCATCTCAAAGTTCAATTTAGTGAACAAATACTAATGAATATAAGAGCATTTAAAAAGTTTGATGGAAGATGGTTAAACTGGATAATTAGCAAATTCAAGAGACAAAAACAGTGTTATCATTAAAATGATCAAATATCTGCTCTTCTTTGGCTGCATACTTCTTTTGCAAATTAGCATGACTTATTTGACACATGTATTAGCAAATTCAAGAGACAAAAGACAAAATGTTATCATTAAACTGGATGATTAGCAAATTCAAGAGACAAAAGACAAAGTGTTATCATTACAATGGTCAAATATCTGCTTTCTCTGGCTGCATATTTCTTTTGCAAATTAGCATGAGTTATGTGACACATGTATAGGTAATAGCCATATATTAAACTAAAACAGTAACACTTTAAAAGCAAAGTGAAACCTAAAAGGACAAATTTTCAAAATAGTTTAATCACCAAAATTGACCCAGTTGCAACTTATTTAGCAATTTCGACATAGTTTCAACCACGTGGGCTGAAATTGGGTCGAAATTACGAAATATGTTCTACGAACTCTACGGGATTGAGAATCCCATAGAGTTTAGTAGAGAATTAATCTCTACGGGATTCTCAATCCCGTGGAGTTTAAAACTCATACTAAACTCCACAGCATTGTGAATCCCGTGAAGTTTATAGCATACAAACTACATGGCCTATGAAGTTTAGAGCATACGAATTACACGGGATTTATAGTCCTATGTAGTTGGCTAAGTGGTTAACTTCAGGAGAGCTAAACTTCAATTACTCAAATGGTCTTGAGTTTGAATCTTATCATCGCTGACATTATTTTATTTTTGAATTTATCTATTCAAAAGTTAAACATAAAAAAGAAAAAAATCATTACTGGTCTGAGATTCGAACCCGTGGAGTTTAATTTTCTACTAAACAACACAGGATTTTCAATCATGTGTAGTTCGTAGAACTTATTTATCGAACTTGACTCAACTTTAGCCCACGTTGGTGACGTGGTTGAAACCAGGTCGAATTTGATAAATAAATTGCAACTAGGTCGAATTTGATAAATAAATTGCAACTAGGTCAAAAATGGTAATTACTTTTTAAAAAGGGTCTATTTTGAAAATTTGTCCACCCTAAAATCATAATCATGACTTTAATTTCTAATGTATTAAACCCTAGCTAAAACTTTAGCATGAGCATGCACTCTAGAGATAACATGTAACCCATCCAAATAGCATTACCATTTTCAAGTCTTGGAGATATCTAAAGATGGAGTTATTTATATCTGATGGCCTATTCTTTGTCTCCTTGTATCTAGATGCTGCTGAGTTTGAATTTTTTTTAGCTGTATTGCAATTGGTTAAAGTGCCTGTGCATGTTCTTCCTCTCAGTTTCTATGAAGCAAAATTTTGAGTAAATTTCACAAAACCACCTATGAAATTTAGGGTGATTTGCACAAAACCTCTCTGAACTTCAAAAATTAACCCCCGAATGGGCAGTTTCACATAACCCCATGATCTTTTTCATTGCTAGGGCTGGAAAAAATCGCAAGACGAGCTTGATGTTGGCTGCTATTATGCAGGCAGCCAGTTTGCAGCCATTCCTTTCTTTATTAGAGTGAGGTTGCTGTTTGAAGTAATAGATGAAATTAAACTGTTTCTTCAAAGAAAAAGTAATGACATGTTTAGATTAATTTATCAAATGCATGCTCCTTTTCTTTCGTCTGTCCTTTTTAAAAGAATAGCAAGTTTTTCCTTCCGGAACATTAACTTTCTGGTTTAAACAACATGCAGGTACGCGAGCATCTTCCTCACAGTTTCCATGAAGCAATTTGTTCGATAAATTTCAACCCCCCCCCCCCCCCCGACATTTGGGGTAATTTGTACAAAAGCTCTCTGAACTTTGAAAATTAGAGAAAACCCCCTTACCTTAGTGGAGTTTCACAAAGCTACCTTAGTGGAGTTTCACAAAGCCTACCGATCTTTTTGATTGATAGGATTGCATAAATGGCGAGGAGAGCTTGAAGTTGCCCGCTAGTACGCAGGCAACCAGTTCGCAGCCATCCCTTTCTTTATTATATATAGAGCGGTCTATCTTAGCCTTCTCTAACATCCAAACCTGGATTACAAATAGATCGGATTTTGGTTGGATAATCATAAATGCAATGCAGCCTTTATTCCAATTTTTTGAAGTTGGCTACATAAATACTAACGTACCACTCAGTTCTATTATTCGGAAAGGGAAAAGAGAGGGTTGTATCAGTAGGGCTTCCTATGTTGGGATTCGAAACAATCAATCGAACCCGTGCCCTTCCGGACCTTGTGCTAAGAGTTTAGCAAGTAGGAAAATCACCGCAAATAAAAGAAAAAATTGCAGGAAAGATAAACAAGAAAGAACACACCAGATTTAACGAGGTTCGGCAACGTGCCTACGTCATCGGGAGCCACACCACACAATTCTTTGATTAATTGAAGAAGATTACAATGCCCACAAATAGGTTTTTATCTCTCCGAGATCTCTCTGAAAGAATCCTCTCAAAAACCCTCTTTTCATGTGTTCATTTTAACCCTAAAAACGTATTAGGTATATATAGTATCCCAGCCCAAAACAGAATCCTAAACAATTTAGGAAACTGCAAAAACGGTTTTCGGTCGACCGGACCATGTGTTTCGGTCGACCGGCCAGAACGCAGTTTTTTTACAGGGTCTGGTGCACGTTTTCGGTCGACCGGAGTCCTCGTGTCGGTCGACCGAACAAAACGTTCATTTCCTACAGTTATTTTCGGTCGACCTGACTATCCCTGTCGGTCGACCGGCCAGAGCGAGCTTCTCACGCTTGTTTCCTGCAGGCGTCGCGGTTGATCGGATCTCCTGTGTCGGTTGACCGAACTCGGTTTTTCTAGTTTTTTTCGTTGATTTGATTCCAGGTTTGGTCTGCACTCGAGACTAACGTCCTAGGAGTTCACCTATCCTGTTATTGCTCTTGCCCAGGCACACTTAAGTGTGGAGTTCTGATGGGATCCTGTGCATTAGTGTTGATATGATCGCAACCCTTCATTTCTGCGGGGGTTATTTTGCAATTTCCCTTTCTTTATTTTGGGTTTCTTGGTCTAAAATTGGCATGCAACTCCATGAAATAAAAATCGGAGGTAGAAGAAGAAAATGGTGATGGTGATTTGCCCAAAAGCATGAAATGTTGTTTGATTGCTAAGGTTATAAGAATGGCGAGGCAAGCTTGGATGGTCTTCTAGATGCAGGCTACCAGCTTTGCAGCCATCTTGTTTCTCTGTTCGCGGAGCCTATAATATTCAATGCTGGGTTGTTAATGGGCAGGCTATGGTTATAGGTTTAATTTCGAACATGCCCCTGTGGGTTGACCGCCTATGAGTCATAACCCAGACTTGCAATACTATCTTTTGAAAATTCACTTTTAATTGTATGACGAGTGGGATTGGAACTTAGGTTGCTCAAGTACCATCTTTAAGGTCTCTTCAACTGCCCCAAATTGAAGTTAGCTATGAAGGTACAAGGTTATAACTTTCTACTCTACATTGGCGTCTCTATGATAAGATGCTATTTAATTTCTGGCCCTTCTCCAAGAAATTTAGACAAGGTCATGTGTAATTTACGACAACAAAAACAACAAGCCTCTATTCGAGTTTCTGGGTCGGTTGTATGAATGATAAGCTTCCTTTGATTTCTGTTATGAGTCATCTCTATTATATTAAGTATTATCATATCCTTAGTTGTTTCTGACCAAGTTCTTTTAGGTCTATATCTAGTTCTCTTTGCTCTATTAACTGTAAGCTTATCAACCCTAACAGGTGCATGTACTGGCCTTAGTTGGACATAGGCAAACCATCTCAGTTGGATCTCTCTTTATGTGTAACTTACCTTGCTTTATTTAGGGCTTTTGCCTTACCATTTTAATTACCAGTTCGATCATTTTCCACTGCAGAAAAGTGTACAATTACTTAAATCTGAAACTTATTAATGTTTAGTGTTGATTTTATGGAAAAGAGGAAACATGATTGGATAATTAGCGAATCATGTTGAAATTATTTTACTGTGAAAAGTTGGACGTACAGGAACACCAACAAAGTGCTATATATATGTCAAAATTTGTATGTATATTAGTTAGTCTGTTTACAAATATACATTTACAAAACAGTTATTTCACCCATCGCTAGCGAAACCGGAAAAATATCCTCTTCTTAACTTACTTCTTGAAGGGGGTTATCTGTAATTTGCCCTTATTCTTGGGACATTTTTGTTTTCAAATTATGATCACTGCTCTATTGGATGTTCCTCTCCACCCCAACCAAGAAAACAGAAACGGAGAAAAAACTTTGGTGGATGATTCACCCTAAAGCGTCAAACTGTTGCCAAACATGCTCCTAAATGTTATGAAATGGCGAGGCAAGGTTTGATGGCCTGCAGGCAACCATCTTGTAGCCCTTTATTACTTGTTGAGAGTCAACGACGACCTCTGTTGCATGGGTACTTCTAGCATGAAGCTGTAGTTGACACGTCGTGTACCCAGCACTTCTTTGACAGTTGACACTGCTCACATATATTCATAAATTTATTAAGATGTGTACTCAATTATACAATACATGTTATAATTTAAAATACCCACCATGCACTTCTTGAACATATATTCTACCCTTCACATCCATCTTTTGAAACATGTTGGACAGGGATCGGGTTCGTTTCTGCCCATATTCAGTTAAAAGCCTACGATTTCAAGGATTTGTTTGTGTATCTAGCTCAGAACTATGATGCCAAGACCATGAGTTTACATGTTATAATTTAAAGGGTTTTTCTATAGAGTGCCCGTGGGCACTCTATAGAAGAGGAGAGAGAGAGATGATTGAGGAGGGGGCCCACCTGATTTGCATTGGGATCACCTCCTCAATCATCTCTCTCTATCTCTCTCCTCTCTTATAGAGTGCCCATGGGCACTCTATAGAAAAACCCTAATTTAAAATACCCACCATGCACTTCTTGAACATATATTCTACACTTCACATCCATCTTTGAAACATGTTGGACAGGGATCGGGTTCGTTTCTGTCCATATTTAGTTAAAATCCTACGATTTCAAGTGTTTGTTTGTGTATCTAGCTCAGAACTATGATGCCAAGACCATGAGTGTCTGTCGTTTCCCTGTACACTACCTTTTACAAAATTGCGGTGTCCTGCACCAGCACCCATACCATTATCCATGCAACTTAAATGACAACTCTCTCTCTCTCTCTCTCTCTCTCTCTGTATGGTTTGTTTATGATGATAGTTATGTTATACATGCATTAGTTTCTTTCTTAGGCAAGTCTTAATTTTTAAAAATTCAGATCTATCAACTTCTACTTTATTTTTATGAAAATCTGGAAGGTTGTTATGCGTAATTACCCTTGCTTTTGAGTGGCTGATTTAATAATATGAAAGATTTAAAAACCAGTATGTAAATAAACCTTCTTTATTTTGGGCTTGCAACTTAATTCATTTGTCCAAAAAGTTCCATGCTTTTGATTTCTATGGTTATGGATTTGGCGAGGTGAGCTTGAACTTCTTGCTAGCACGCAGGCTGTCAGCTTGCAGCTATCATTTAACTTTATGAGAGGGAAGGAGGGAGGGTCAATTTGACTGCAGCTGTCTGTATTCAGGTAATACAGGTGACTCCATATATCTCTCCCTCAGATATCTTCATTCAGGTGAACCACAATTTCCACTGGCGAAACTGTCCCCACCCATGTGAGAATTGTGGTTAACACTGTTTTCTTCTTCTTCTTATTTATTTTTTTATTTGAATTTGAAAGTTAAAAGGGAGTTTTCTGAGAACCCCAAAACCTTAAGGGGTCTTTTGTGACATTTTGGAAGTTCAGGGGGTTACTGAGAAACACAAACTTAAGGAGATTTCCTGAAATTTGCCCTTAGAGAAAACACTACCAAACTTTGGGGAGTTTCACAAAGTCCCTCTCATCTTTTTTATTCCTAGGGTTGCGGGAATGTGAGGTGAGCTTGTAAGTTGCCTGCTGGTAAGTAGGCATGCCAGTTCACAACATCCCTTTCTTTATGTGAAATAGAGAGAGAGAGTTCTATCTGAGACTCCTCTCGCTAGGGATCAAACTGGCAACACCAACTGTTAGCGTTATGAAATGGCGAGGCGAGCTCGGATGACCCTGTAGCATGGAGGCAACCATCTTGCAACCGCTCTTTTTTCCAGAGTAGAACAAAGTCTACTTAACCCTCAAGTTATATACAGCTTTTCTAAGTAGCCCTATGTTTTCTTTTTCGAAAATCAGCTTTCAACTTTTCATTCCGTCTTTTTTTGGCCATTGGTTTTCTGAAGGTATTCATATTTGTATTCATAAAAATATTTGAATTCAAATATCTTTCTCGTCATTTCTATTTGCGGGATCGGGGATTCCCTGGACCCCCAACCTTCATATGAGTCAATGGCTTTACAATAACTAAATACCTATGTTAATAAAACATGAGATGAAACCCTGCTCCCAACATGAACTATGTGAAAAAAAAATTGAACCAAAAAAAAAAAAAAAAAAAAGGAAAAAAAGGAAAAAAAAGAACTCCATAAAAAGAAGCATTAAAGTATTTTATATGGGAAAAAATATTGAAATGCATAGTTAGCTTTCTAGTTTCTTATTTATACACTTTGGAAAATGGTAAGCACACGCAAAAATTTTTACAACGTGCCGAACTTGCGCACCAAAGCAAGCTACCCTTGTCGAGTGGCGAATTGTGTACCCGAATTCGTAGCATGACCCACTATGTACCACGTACTATGTAACTATGAATTCGAATTCGACCATGAATATATTTCAAATATTCACGAATATGTTTTGAATATTAGTATAATTATGTGATTAATAATTTATAGTTAATGAACTTTAAACCAGACGATACTGTTTTTTGATTAAAGAAATAATTTCATTTTTCTAAACATTTGATTTTCAATTGCATTTAAATTCATAATAGAAAGTTATTATAATTATGATGTATAAATGTTTTATTAGAATGTTTCGTCAGAAGAACCTATTTGAGAATCTTTAAGTCACTCAAATAAGTGTTGAACTTAAGTAGAAAATAAAAGTGAGTCAAAAATATGACAGGATGTGTGTAATAATACAAGTTATAAATGTTCAAAATTTAAACAAATATTGATACACAACGAAAGAAAATGTACATCTGTTTAATTCTATTCGTTTATGAACAGAATACGAAATGTAGTTATTTGGTGTTCAAATAAACTATTGATTCAAATGTAACTGAATTCTTAGACGAATAATTATCAAACTATTTGTTAATTATATAGTTCATTTCCATGCCTGATTATGACATTTGAATTAAGGTGGCGTATCTGTGCCTCCAACATGCAAGCTAGGGGCCTAGGGCTGACAACAGCTGGGGCTTGAGCTGGTTATTTGCGAGTACCCCTTGGCCCTTGGAAATCCATGGTAAAAGAAGAGCGCGGTGACGATGATTTTCCAAAAGCATCAATATTGTTCGATTGCTAAGGCTATGAAAATGGCGACGCAAACTTGGATGCCCTGCTCGTATGCAGGCAACCAGCTTGCAGCCATACATTTGTTTTGCTTAACTAATAGCAATTTCAATAATTTGAGGGGCTAATTCTGAAATGACTGAGGAATTGGGAGACCTTAAAGCAATTTCAACGATTTGAGGGACTATTTTAAAGTATGAAAGATTTGAGGGATTAATTTTGAAAAAACCCATATTGATTTGAGGGATCAATTTCAAAGTATGATGGTTTGCCAATAACGTCAATATTGTTCAATTGCTAAGGTTATAAAAATGGCGAGCAAGCTTGGATGGTTTACTTGGATGTCTTCGCTAGTATTGAGCAACCAGCTTGCAGTCATCCATGCTTTCAATTTCAATTATTTGATGCATTAATGGCTAGATATGAAGGATTTGTGCAATGTTTTAAAAAGCGGGCGCTTAGCTTGTGTAGGTTTCTGGTTAGGCATATGCATTACCTTAGTCGCTCGTCTAGGTCTTGGGAGCGCCTAGGGGAGTGTGGATCGCTTACCCAGATGGCACCATTAGGTCTTGGTCGCGGTTTCCTTTGTTGCTGCCTCTATGTCCTCTTAACTCCTTCGGCCCCTTCCACTGACTACGAACACCTCCTCTAATTCCCCTGACCTTTGGCGAAACCTCCTTTGCCACCACTTAAACAACAACAACAACAAAAACAAAAAAAAAGAAAAAAAAAGAAAAAGAAACCCTTCTAGGCGTCGCCAAGATGCTAGGTGTCACTTTAGCACCTAGTGGTGCCGAGTGCTTTCCATAATATTTGTTGTAACTAAAAATTAAAAAATAGGAAAACTCCTATGTTCTCGTCTAGGTAGCTATGCTCTAGGCAACGGGACCGGTGCCTAGGCCGCCTAGTGCTTTCTATAACCTTGGATTTGAGGGAGTAATATCGAAAGACACTAGAATTCTTTGTTCAAAATATATTTTTATGTCCAGGTTTATCGGATCAATTATGGGATAAATGAAGTCCATTTACTAGTCCTTGATTTTGGTTAGGATTCAGATTGCCCATACTTGGTCTCATCATATTTGCGTCCAAGGGATAAATGAAGTCCATTTACTAGTCCTTGATTTTGGTTAGGAAGTGCTCTTCTTTGTTACAAATGCTACATTAACTTGGCATAGCTGAGGCCCCTATATAACATGCTAATATAAAAAACAACGCGGTAAATAAGTTACTCATTTAAGATGCACAAGAACATGCTGGAAGCAACAATTTCATGTGGATAAAGAACAATATATCAAGTTAACTATGAGCATAACACGAATTATCTTTTTATGATACTTTTGTTCTTATTCCTTGTTGAGAGATAATATGTAATATGGATTAGTGGTTTAGTCCCACATCGGTTGTAAAACCAGTCTTGTATCCTTTTTGAAACTATATATAGACTAGAGTATGAGACCCTAATCTCATAACTCTTTTCTCTCCAAAACTCTACTTATAAGATTAACATGGTATCAGAGCCACGTTTAAAAAAAAAAAACACGTACCCGCAAACCCTAGCTACCGATTCTCCCGCAGTCCGCAGCCGCCTCTCACCCACAGCTGCTCTCCTCAGTCTCGCCCGCAAACCCACAGTCGCCTCCGCAAACCTGCAGTCGCCTTTCACCCGCAGTCGCCCTCCAGCCAACACCTCCGCATCTGCCCTCGTCGCCTCTCACGCAAACCCTAGCCGCCTCTCCCACAAACCCTAGCCGCCCACCAACTCTCACGCAAACACTAGCCGCCTCTCCCGCAACCATCGCCTCCAGCCAACACCGCCGCATCTGCCCTCGTCTCCTCTCTAGCATATCGCTCGCTTCCATCGCATCCAGATCTCCCGCTCCAGCTCTCTCTGCCCCGCTCGAGATCTCCCGAGCTCGTTCCCCAGTCCCGCTCTCTAAATGAGTTGATCTGAGCCGTCCTTTTATTTATTCTGATTTGAACTCATCCTATGAGTCGCTGGATCTGTTTTTAGTTCTCTGAACTGTTCTGTTTGTTCTGTGGAGGGTCCTTTCTTCCTGCTTGTTTTTCTGATGGCTGGTTCTGATTCATCTAAGCCTACTGATTCTCTTATTCAGACAAAAGTCTCTGAGTTATTTTCTGGTCGGATCACTGACCGAAAACTTGATGGCAACAACTACCTGCAGTGGAAGCGGGTTGTGAAAATATATGTGGCTAGTCGTGGAAAGACTAGTCATCTATCGGCAGATCCTCCTACTCCGATATCTGATTCCTGGACCCTTGATGACAATGTCCTTCTGCATCAGATCTTGACTTCTATGGAACCCAAGATTCAGGATCTAGTTCTTCACTGTCTTACTGTGAAGGAACTCTGGGTCTTTTTCGCCGATCTCTATGGTGGTCGCAGCGACGTCAACCGCGCGTATGATGTTATTCAGGAGTTGTTTCGAAAGAAACAAGATGGTAAGAATATGGATGATCACTATGGTGAGTTCAATCGCCTTGCTGAGGAGCTTCGCCAAATATTCCCCATTACTGGGGATATCAAGCAAATGCAGAGTCAGTGGAATCGCTTGATGGTTCTCACTTATTTGGGCACCCTTGATCCAGCTTATTCCTCAGCCCGACCACAAATCATTGGAAGTTCTGCTGTAAGTTCCCTTGCTGAGACGTATCATTTTTTGAAGAATGCTATTTCTGCACCACACTCTGCGACTCCTACAGCGAGTCAGGACCATTCTACCCTTGCTACTCAGAATTGGCAGTCTACTAGCTGGGGAGGCTACTCTGGTGGACGTGGCCGTGGTCGTAGTGGTTCTGATGGTCGTGGTGGGTTTCATGGAGGTCATTCTACTAGTCGTGGTGGATACAGAGGTGGTCGTGGTGGTCCATCTCGGGTTAGCCCTGGTGATGAATCAGTTATCCACTGTCACTATTGTCATGAGCCAGGCCACATGAAGTTTAACTGTCCAAAGAAGAAGGGGAATGGGGCATTTTTAGCCTCTCAAGACGTTTCTCAGGATAGCCATTCTCAGCTGTCGTCTCCATTTCCGGATGAGCAGTTGCGTCGTCAGTTTGAACAGTTCCAGCTTTTCCAGCAGTATCAGCATACACAGGCCGTGCCATCTTCTTCCACTGCTACTCTTGCCCAAGCAGGTACTCCTACAGCTTTTCTTACTTCGGCTTCCACTCCAACCTGGATTATAGGTTCCGGAGCTACTGATCATATGACTGGGAACCGAGGTATTCTGTCTTCTTTTTCTCCTATTTCTAACTATGTTGTCCTAGCTGATGGGTCTCGGAAACCTATTCGGGGTACTGGCAACGCACTCACCACTCCTTCTCTTCCCCTATCCTCTGTCTTTTATCTACCTGATTTTCCATATAATATTTTATCTATCAGTAAGATTACTAAGCTTCTCAATTGTACAGTAACATTCTTTCCTTCATATTGCGTATTTCAGGAT
>BQKN01059878.1:14478-81452 GCA_022839385.1 Asparagus kiusianus
CGTGTACAAGAGCATGGGCCACACACAGGGTTTATAACTCTGAAATGGTGCTTGCAACTCCATGAAATTCAACTAAAAAGAATAAATAATGGCAATGATGATTTGCCCAAAAGGCATCAATCGTTTGATGGCTAAAGGTATTAAAATGGTGAGGCAAGCTTGGATGGCGTGTTAGTATGCAGGCAACCAGCTTGCAGCCATCCATTTTGGGCTAAATTACCAAATTGGTATTTTTATTAATACACACTTTTCGTTTTGGTATTTGTAGTTTCTCCACCAACGTTAAGGTATCAATATTGAATTTTCTCGACTAAATTACCAAATTGGTATTCTTAGGAGGAAACAAGTTCTGATTTGGTATTTTGTTTGTTTGCAGCTATCCATCTGCTTTGTTACAGAGGAGAGAAACAGATACATTTATTGACTGCAGTGGTATTTGAACCCACACCCTTGAACCCATATCCTTTTGAACCAGTCTAGATATGACGCCTTAGACCACTCAGTCAAACTATGGCAATCATGATATGCCTTTAAATCGTTTAGGATTCAGTTCATTTTGCTCTTTTTCTTAGGGGCTGTTTGGTTGGTTTCCTAAAAACCAAGAAAAGAAAATCGGTACAAGGAAACCAATAAAATAATATTTTTATCCATTTCCATCCCTAAAACTCACCCACAATATCCAATAAAATAATATTTTTATCCTCCCAACTCATCACATTTCATCTCATTTCTTACCTTTAAAAATAAACCAAACACAAGAAATATGTCACATCATCCAACTCATCACATCTCATCTTATCTCATTTTTAAAAATCACACACATCATCCAATAATATTGTGACAACTCATCACATCTCATTAAACCTTCCTTTCCATCCATTTCCTCAAAAAAAAAAAAGAAATTGATTTCCTTAAGTATGTGTCACATCATCCAATAATATACCTCCAACTCATCTCATCTCATCTATTTTCTTATTTTTAAAAATGAACCAAACACAAACAACCTCAAAACATCATCCAATAATATACCTCCAATTCATTTCCTTATTTTTTTAACCAACCAAACAACCTCAAAACATTTTTTTAAAAAAAATCACTCACATCATCCAATAATAAGGTGACAACTCATCTCATCTCATCTCCTATTCTATAGTTTTCTTCTTTTTTAAGCCAACCAAACAACCTCAAAACAATTATTATAGGAAATAGGTTTCCTATTCTTTGATTTCCCAATTTTTTTTGGCGAAACGAACAGCCCCTTAGTATAAAAAGGCAATGAAGATTTGCCCGAAAGCTTTTAGATCTTGATGATGGTTAAGGTTTGAGTTGCCTAGTTGTACACAGGGTACCACTTTGCAGTCATTATTTGTTAGAGAAAAAGGAGAGAGACAATATTCATCACGGCAATGTGGTGAAAACTGGCACATCTGAATCTCATCAAATAACTCGCCATGCAAGCTAGCTTGCAATATGGTGAGATCTTGTTGGTTATTACAAATTCATCGTGCCGATGCCTTCATAATTATTTAGTATCCATGCTTACAACTATATTTGTTGCAGACTTGTATGATTTTCTTGCCTGCTCTCTCATATACACACACCTCTCTTTCTACCGACTTCTTTCCTTTTGACTATTTAAAGGTTATGATGTTCATTTTTTTTGCTTAAGAAAATTTAGGGTACTTTCAATTTTCTATTTGGGATCTTCTGATTACAATTGGGTTTACGATTCCGTGATTTCCAATTTCTTGATTTGTAATATAGCAATTTTAATTGCAAGCATCCGACAATTTAACAAAGACAATTCACTAGTTTTTGTTTTCCACTTTTGTTACTATAGTTGCAATAACGAAAAGGTTATAGTCTTTCTTTTTCTCTTTGCAATCTTTATGCAGATATTTTTTTTCCGGGATTCATGGATTGTTATGATAATTATGATCATGATGATGCTAATGTTTTGTTATCCTGGTACATGGTTTAATATGAGGTAAGTAAGCTTGTACCAAACTCTGCAGCCTTCAAATCTTCAGGGCCAATTTCAAAGGGGTATAAAGAAGAAAATTTGGATACACGAATTGTGTGTGATACCTATTTTTTGAAGAGTTCGTTTCTTTTATGATTGTCGTGTATCATATCTTGCTCAGTTTGCTTTCACATTTCTAGCTGGTGACTATGGTTCCTGCATTTTCTTATTTTCCCTTATTATAGTGAGGCAATGATGATTTGCCTTAAAGCCTTTTGGCTTTGATGATTGGATTGGATACATTTTGGGGTATATAGGCAAAAACCCCATAAATAACTGGTCTTTTAAGAAGCTTGACAGAACCTAAAAGTCATTAGAGGCAATGATAATTTGTTAGAGAACTCCAATTGAATCAATTCTTTGATTCCTAACGCTATAAAAATGGCGAGGCAAGGTTGGGTCAGCTGTTCTGTCTCAGGCCTCCCGTTTACAGCCAATTTTATATTTGGGTTTTAAGGTAAGTAAACTTTTTATTTTGGATGTATGAGAATATATAGATCAATGCGGGTAAAACTTTCAGTTTATAGGAAAAAACCGCTTTTATTTCTCAATGGAGAGAGAGAGAGAGAGAGAGAGAGAGAGAGAGAGAGCACGCGCATTTGTTCATTGCCGCAATGTGGCATATCTGAGCCTCCCGTTTGTGTCTTTATCTGCAGTTTAGGATTACTACTTTTTTAGAGTGTTTTATATCCTTTTCTTTGAAGTTGTTTGATACATTTATTTTTGGGTTTATAAATGTACATCTCTACTGGCTGACAATATTTCCAGCTCTCTTATACAACAAAAATTCCCCTTCATGAAGGTAAATGATTCATTTTTTGTTGCATAGGTTTGGATCTAGAAAAGATGAGATTAATGAGAAATTTCCTTTGTTTGATTGAATTGCAGATTTTCTGGTGCTGGTAGCGGTGTCTGGGAATGTTTGTGCAAAATGCAAGATCTTTTTAATATCTGGGTTTTGTGGTAAGAACCTTTCTCATGTTAAATTTCATATTAGTATCTTTAGGATAAGTAAGGAAAAATAAATTAATAAAGAGGGTTATTTATGCGAGTAATTGAGGATGGTGAAAAATTAAAGAAAAACCAAATGAAACATAATGCATATGAGATTGTGAGGAAATCTTTGGGACTGTGCACAAAATTAAATCTTACAAGAATAAGAAGGCTTTATACCTTTGTATGCCATATGATCACTCACTTGTGCATCTGTAAATGGACTATATTTATATTTATTATGAATAAGCTAAATGGCGAAGGTTAAAGCATGAGCCAGTTTTCTGGAATTTGACCCTTAATTCTATATTTTTATATCAGGTTTCCAAATCATCATGTTTGTAATTTATATCTTAAATCCATTGAGGTGTTAAATAGCACACTCCCATTTTTGTAATTTACACCCCAAATCCATTAACTTGTTATAAACAACACACTTAATTCAAACAAAAGTTAAGATTTGGGGGGTGTAATCTACAGAAGATTTGAGGGCCTAATATGAAAATAGGAATGTGAAAATCCAACATTAAAAATGAGAATTCGGCGTATATACAGTTCTGAATATGATATGGAACATGTGTCCATCATGTGTCGACATGATTAGGGTGTGGTAATACAATTTTTAGAAGTTCCAATGTTTCTCATCCCCACAGGGGGGGGGGGGCCCCCCCGGGGTTATATAGATACGGGGATAAAAGAAAAATGTTATAAGCACTACCCATAAAAACACAAACGTAGAATTTGCATTGACTACAAACACACTGTACATTTGTTGGACATGGCTCATAATAACAAAAATAAAAGAAGAATGAAAAGGAGTAAAGATTGTACCTTTAGGTTTAGCGAATACACATTGTCTCTAGAAATTGTGAAAAAAGGTTGGGAAAAATAGTAAGAGAGATTGTTTGATTTGAGTTGAACTTGGAATTTAGATTTAATGGAGAAAAGCCCCACAAAATGGGGAAAAAACCACATGCCTAGAGAGGGGTCTGCGAATGGTTTTTTTGGACGAATGGTCTAAGTGGATTTGGATTAGTTATTTGATTTGAACAATTGAATTTTGAATCCAAACTTAAGAGATTTGGCCTAAAGTCTTTTTCACTTAAGAGCTAGGCTTGTGGGCTTTGTTTGGCTCATGGGCTTTGCTTAAAATTTTTGGGGCTATGGCCATTTTCATGTGGGCTGGTGGGGGGTCATGGCCTCGCCTCGCCACTTATATCCTCAGCCTATGGACACGAACATGCATGCAATGCATATTTTACATACAAATTAATTCATGGCACCTATGACTTAAATTCGTACACCGTGGACTTGAGGAATCCACGGGTCCTAAAAATCATGTTAATGTAACACCCAATTTATTGTTAGCATGTGGTTCATGCTTATCAGATTCATTAGTTTGTTTAATGTAGCTTACCCAATTTAGCATGGGAAATGAAATGATATGGAAACTAGTATTAACCCGTGCATTGCACGGGCCTTGATATTAAAATCTTATTAATTTGAATTAAGTAATAAGAGACTTAATAGTAAACAAGAAGAATTTAACAATGCAGTGGTTTGAAAAAAAAGGGAAAATGATACAACATTTAGATGTTTAAACTTATTAAAAATTACATTAAAATATAAGGATTAATTTCCAAATATTTCTACTTATAGTAAAAATATAAGTAATAATTACATACATCAGAAAACCATACAACACAAACACATCCTTCAAGAAAAAAAAGAACAAATGTAGAGGCGGATTATAACAACAAAATGTAGTAAACAACAACTAACTACCTGAAAGAAAGAGTCAACCTTGGACAACTGGAGATCATGATCTAGACCTAAATTTGCGCAAAAAAATAATGATGAGAATACAATATTTTCATTTTCAAGTCTAATAAGATACATTGGCATAGCTTCACGATTATGTATCAATTTTAAAGTCGTCAAAAGATCTAAGAACAGGAAAATTGAACGCAAGGAACTTGTAAAGGAGCATCTGTTTACTTTGTTGAGTTTTGGGATGGCTGCTCCTCGGATTATAATCAACAAAATTAATCAATAGTAGAATGCTTATTGTAGAATCGACAAATTCAAGAATTTCATCAAATTTTTGAGTCCACGCTCCAATCTTTGTTGCCCCTTCATTCTTATTGTGTCACTCCTAGACAAGTCTTCTTATGATTAGTCCATGCTCCGATCTTTGTTTCTTTTATACAGAGAAAAAAATAAAAAGAAAACGGTCACTAGGGAGTGAAGATGTGCATTAAGAGGTTGTGCGTAATTAGTAGAAGATGTATAATTGATATTTATTATAGTGAAGAAATTAAAGATGGTTAATGGGGAATGAGAAAATGGGAAGTGATTCATGAATAGGACACTTAATGAACAGTAGAGTCAGGAAGCTAGTGGAATGACGAAAACTTAGATGAATTTTCATGTTACCATCATTCTTTTATTATTTCCTTATTAATTTGAATTGATAAAAAATAGATTTTAACATCAAAATTCTAAGAAGTCGCCAAGTGGCACTTGAGGGTCTTGTTTTAGTATATTGGCTAGCATTTTTGTTGTCTCCCTGCCTACTACGATCTCCGCAACTCGGAAGCTAACTCACAAATCAACAACAAGGACACCGAGATTTAACGTGGTTCGGTTGACCAACTTTGACCTACATCAATGGGGCAACAATATGAGAAAATATGTTATGTATCAGAAAGAACTACAAGAGAAAGCACTCAACTCTCATCTCTATCTCTCAACCTCACAAAGCCCTCTCATTACAATCTTTTGAATGGACAAAGATGACAAAACCTCACCTCTCACATAATATTCTTGAATTAGGCTACGCCCTCTGCTAACGTTAGATTACAAGAATATTGACTCTCTCCATTCCTTCTTAGTTTTTCCTCCAATAATAGAAAAATATATATAGAGAAATCAAAACACTAATCTAGCCGAACTTTCTAATTAGAATAAGATTCGAACTCCTTATCATGATTAGACATAATCTCTAAATCATGATAGACCTCTAACCTATCTAATTATCATGAAGTTACACAAAGAATCAAAGATACAATCCTTACATTTTAGCTCGTGCTAAGCACGATTATTTTCCCATGATTCTGTATCATACTTTGATAATTACAAAAACCCATATATATCGTCTAATACCTAGCATATGGTCACTTCTATTTTCCATATTCTTAATTTAGTTTACGTTTATTGAAAGATATATATTAGTTAAGTAAATAATTTAAATAAAAACATGTCATTAATAATCTTAATTAACTAATTAGATAAGTGAATTAGATATTTCTATAATCAATAGAAAATATAAATTTTAAGTAAAATTTTTATTTGATTTATTATACCCATTAATTTCCATTAGGAAATGTTACAATTTTACTATATTAACATGTAAAATTAGTATTTAATAATAAAACTAATAAAAATAAATTCCAAAAAAATGAAAAATAAAGAAAAAGTAAAATGTTTACCTATTGAGCATTCATATCAAGAGAAGAGCCATTAGTCTTTAATTACAAAACACATTCTCAATTTTAAAAATAGAAAACAACAATTAGAAGTGGAATATATAAAGATTCTCAGTAGGTAGATATTCTTTAATAATTAAAAGAACATTTAAGAGAATAAAAAACTAGCAGGGATGAACCTAATTAATTGAAATTGATGAGAAAAGTTTCTTTCTCGGAATCTTCTACTTTAACTGCATAATAAAATTGAATAGTAGTTAATCTAAGTAAACCTTTAAAAAAAGAGAATTTTGAAATAAAATAAATAAAGAAATCATACCTAAATAGCTATCAAATTGAGGAACAATCTAAATCTCTAATATTTTATCCACTTAATTATGCCCATCAATATCCCGTTAGAACTTGCTACAATTTTACTCAATTAAAATGCAAGATTTTTCAATAAAGAAATACAATAACAAATAAAGAAAATGAAAATTCATACTTGCAAGTCAAATCAAGTGAAGAGCACTCAATTTACGGTTCTGAAACAGCTTCTGTCAATCCTAAAATGACAAAAAAAAAAAAAACAAACTAGAGCACAGTGAAATAGTTATAGAAAAATTTAGAATAAAGGAAAAAATATAGATAAACTTAATAAATGAAAAGAAGTTTAGAATCAAGTGATACTTCCGATTGGAAAACAAATAGGTCGTAGTTCGATAATTCTCAACTAAAGACAACTAAATTGCCGCAATTCACTAAAATCAAACAAAAATGTAATAATATCAAGCGAAATCAAGAATAAAACCCTAATTAAGTAAAGTCAAGAATGAAACCCAAATTAAGTAAAATTAAGAAAATTCTAGTAAATCCTAGAAATTTTAACAGGTGGTTGTGATTTCAAGTGATATTTGGCCCTTGAGAATTAAAACCTAGAATTTCAACTCGTGCTTGCATCATCGTATAAAAATAAACCAAATAGTGAATCAAAAATTTAAAAAATCAAAGAAAATTAAAAGATAAATGACCTTTGAAAAAAATCACAAATCTAATCGGTTATCATTTTTGGATGTTTATCGCTGATAAGCAGCGATTAAGTGAGTTTATCGACCGATATTGTCGGCCTAAATATTGGAATTATCGGTTTTTTGTTTGAGTTTTGATTTTGGGCAACAGGCACTTATTCAATACACTTTAAACCCATCCGACCTGAGTTTCTACCATTAGTTATTGATTCTAAATATAATTATTTACATTTTGGTATGTTTATATTTTATTGATTAGATTACATTTATAATATTATATTATGTATATCACTATCCAGTAATGTCACTCCAATAAGTACTACTTATCCTCGATATTTGCTATCTGATATAGATTTTGACCGTCTGATAAATTCCCAATAACCAATATTTAAGACCTTGCTAATAAAGATCTACGTGATTAAGTACTATTTAAAAACTAAGGTTAGGATTTACACTTATAAAGATAAATAGGTGTTTAAGAAATCCACGTGCTAAAAACATTTAAGATTTAGTAAGATATTACTTTTCAATATTTTAATAATTAAGATATATTAGTTAAAAAGATTTTTCTGTATATATATTAGTTAATAAGATTTTCCATATATATAAAGATAAAAATTTAGTAAGATATTATTCTTATTTAGTAAAGTTTTTTAAATGTAAACAAATAATATAAAGAAACTTATCATATATTTTCAACTTTTATGAAATTTATTCCAATTCATGTTTCCTAATTTGATAGATATTATAAATATAGATGGACAAATTTTCAAAACAGACCCTTTTGGGTTTTTATTTGCAAAAAATGACCTATTTCGAAAAAATTTACAAAAACCGACCTGTTTTCAGCCCAGCGCTAAAAACAGGTCGGTTTTTGTTAAAATTTTTCCGAAACTTCACGGGATTTCAACTCCCGTGAGGTTTAGTGTATTTTTAAACTTCACGGGAGTTGAACTCCCGTGAAGTTTAGTTTCTTCATAAATGAACTCCCGTGAAGATTTATGCCCAACATCGCCAGACTACTCTCTGTGTAGTTGAGACTGCAACTTCATGGGAGTTGAACTCCCGTGAAGTTGCAGTCTCAACTTCCCGAGAGCAGCTCTGGCGATATCTGCTCTCGGGAAGTTGAGACTGTAACTTCACGGGAGTTCATTGCCAGCCTATATAAGGCCCGCGTGACCCAGCCCCAGCCTGACCCCATTCCTACAAACCCTAACTCCCTCGTTCCCAATCGTCGTCGCCCCAGCTCCCGACCTCCGTCGCCCAGATCGTTCCTGACCGTCGCCGACCAGCGCCGGACTGCCGCCGTCGGAGCGTCCGACCGTCGCCGCCGCCTCCTTTCCGTTCGCCGACGTCAGATCTCAGTCTCAAGGAAAAAACAGGTAAATTCTTCCTAAAAAAATTTATACTCTCTAATTTTTGTACTCTCACTATTTGATTGTGATTTCATATAAAAATCTAGATTTTAGAATTTAATTGTGAATTATTTATGAATTTTGTGAAGAAATGTGAAAATTAGAGGGGAAATTATTAAATATGAAAATTAGAGGGAAAATTATCAATAATTTTGTGAAATTTGTGAAGAATTAGTGTGGAAATTATCAATAATTTTGTGAAATTAGTGTGGAAATTTCACAATTATTTACGAATTTTGTGGAGAAATGTGAAAATTAGAGGGGAAATTATCAATTATTTACGAAGGGAAAATTTTCGCATTTAGAATTTAATTGTGGATTATTTACGAATTTTGTGAAGAAAAATTAAATAATTTTGTGCATTTAGAGGTGAAATTATGAATTAATGTGGAAATTATTGTGGATTATTTTGCTTTTTGTGTAATATTGATCTTGAATTTTTCACTCTTCAGAGTTAACGATGAACGATCTAATCATAATTCTCTGTTCTTATGATGGGAAGATTAATTACCTCGAAAATAATATGTCCGTTTATGAAGGAGGCGCGACGAGACCGTTCATAACAAAATCATATACTTTCGATGAGTTGGTTAATGAATTACACAAACTTACATTAACTAACTCACGTGAGTATCAACTCAGTGTTGTTTACAATTATCCTGTTACGGGGAACAGAACAAGTGACATTCAAATATCAAGTGACTACGGTATGGGTCTCATTCATGTCTTACACGACGAGAAGCGTTCAGTCAAATTGTTCATTGAAAAAATCAGAGGGATTTAGGCAAATCGTTGAACTCCTAAGGAATGTATTCCCGCATGTTGGAGGATCCTCAAGTTGATTCTGTAGGCTTCTTATCTCCTCAACAAGATGAATGTTAGACACAATCACAATACATGAGCGGTCCTTCGTTCGTGGGCACTTCGAATGCTTTCGATACTAATACGAGAATTCAAAAAGATAATGCAAGTGTCGAATCCGAGAATGATGATGAAGAGGAGGGATTACAAATTAATAGCATGACCTTGATAGATCGTGATGACGGGGAAAACCAACACATGACGGATGTTATGTTAATAATGAGTATGTCGTCTTAGAGGATCCGTCGCCCGATGAACTTCAAGGAGATGAATGGATTGATAACTCCATGATGGAAAGTGTTCCTATTAGCACTATTAGCGGTGTTGATACACAGGCCGAGGACTTCTCATTCATGAAGGGAGATCTTTACGAGAGTAAGGAGAAGTTGATCCATGCTTTACGAGGTGGGATTTCATACAGGATACGAGGCCCACAGCTGTTGACTATACCGCGTATATGCGTTGGTATTAGGATATCACACGTAGATGGATCACACGTGACCCACAGCCGTCAGCTGGACACATGTCACGACCACCGACAGATAGTTACATCCCTAGTGGGATGAACGAGAGAGATTATGTAAGTTTCTAAGTTAAATTATAATATTTTTTATTAAGTTGGTACTTAATAAATTGTTTACCTCACAGGTCCGTGCTTTTGATAGCATTGAGGCTGATATTGATGCCACCGTGCCTGAGATTCAGGATTTGACGGCGTTAGGACTTCTCAGCAGGATTAAGAAGACCATAGCGCAGGTGTTTCATAAGACTCACGTCGACGAGTTCGCAGGCCGTGAGGACAGGTCTCGCTCATTTGGACAGGCGTACACTCGACGTCGACGGCCACGTGATGATGACGCCGGCACTTCGCATGCCGATGGAGCCGGCACTTCGCATGCCGATGGAGCCGGCCCTTCGCAGCTTCATACACAGCCGGATACACAGATAGTTGAGGCTCATCAGCAGGAACCCAGGGGGCGGGGAAGAGCGAGGGGGAGGGGGAAGAGAGGGAGAGGAAGGAGGGGAGCTATATTGGGTTGTATTTGAACTTATTTTGTTAAAATTTGTAACTTTCCTGAATTTTCATATACTAAACATTTGAAGATCAATTATTGTTCATATATATAATCGTGCATGTTTAATTCATGGTTGAATCATGTATATATTGTTATGATTGTTGTTTGCAAATAAATTAGTGTGTATATGAGTTAATATATATGAGTTAACAGGTACGTATACAAAACATGCACAACCTGCTGTGCATACTTAGTATAACCCGCAACTTCACGGGAGTTCAACTCCCGTGAAGTTGCAGTCTCAACTTCACAGAGAGCAGTCTGGCGATGTTGGGCATAAATCTTCACGGGAGTTGAACTCCTGTGAAGATTTATGAAGAAACTAAACTTTACGGGAGTTCAACTCCCGTGAAGTTTAAAAATACATTAAACTTCACGGGAGTTGAACTCCCGTGAAGTTTCGAAAACATTTTAACAAAAACCGACCTGTTTTCAGCGCTGAGCTAAAAACAGGTCGGTTTTTGTAAATTTTTTCGAAATAGGTCGTTTTTTGCAAATAAAAACCTAAAAGGGTCTGTTTTGAAAGTTTGTCCAAATATAGATAGATCTTGAATATTAGGCAATATATTGTAAAGATATTTCAAATAGTTGGAAATAAATATATCTTGAATTAGGTAATATATTAGAAGTATATTTTGATTAATAGCAAATGTTGGATATTGTTTAATTTGGGCGATAAAATTTTATATCTTGAATATGAAAGAATAAATTCAAATTAAAAAAAATAAAATATGGATAAGTAATGTAAAAAAACAAGACAAATGAGTTTTGTATTATAATATGCGATCATGTCAACAAAAAATATTCACATGTAACTAGATATGCATTGAAATCAGTAAAGAAATAAAATGGAAAACAAACCTTTTGAGCTTCCAGATGAATATAGACGAAGTCCAATAGCTTTAACCTTGCATCTCACAATTGTAAAAAGAGTTTAACATCAAATCTCATAAATAACTATAAATGAAAAATAAAAAACATAAAATGTCAAGGTTACCTATGTGATATCGAGAACTAGATGGATGAGTTTTTAGATTACCCAAGAAAAGACATAGAAGAGGATTAATACAACTGACACTAGCACAATCATAAACAATAATTGCTAAAAGCTCTAGGATCTTTTACACAGAATTTGTTAACGAAAAAAATCAAAAATTACCAATCATATCATTTCCATTTCAAATAATCTATGAAACTTGGTAACTGAAAATTAGGAAGACAGAGATTTGCACAAGGATCGCATATGGTAAGAAAAAAATCCCTAAATTTATTCAAAAATTACACCTTACTAAAAATCTGCTCGATTTAGTATTAGATTAATGGTTAGGATTTATACTTAATGAAATAAACTGCTAATTAAGAAGTCCACATGTCAAAAAAACTTAGTGGGCTAAAATGCTGACGTGTCAAGCTCTAGTGTCTTTGAGGTCGTTTGGCTTTGCTTTAATGTATACCCTAATACTTAATTCTGTGCGGATGCACGGAATTAAGTATTATAATGTTGTAATCATAAAGAAAATTAAATCGAATCATTGAAGTTTGGAAAGTTGTAAAGTTTAATATTAATTTAAGATGCAAAAAGTATAGAAAATTGAATCATAAAGAAAATTTAAGATGCAAAAAGTATAGAAAATAAAATTGAATGTCTAGGGAAAAAAAGAAAATAATTGATTAGAGCTTTAAAACGTTGTTGTTTCTTGATGTGCGCGAGAGAGAAGATATCAAGTCAAGACAATTTTTGCTTTTTAACTTGTATTGTATATGATAAATGCCGGGTTTAAGAACCTTGAATGAGTGGGAAAAGCTATCACTAGATATTTGGTTATTTAAGTTCTCTTATAGAAAAATAATATTTTAATTTATATATGAAAATATGAACAGTCATTCGCACAATAAGCTACAAAGTGTCCAGATTTTTAGATTTACGGGAAATTAAATTGTCTCTATCTACTATAGGTAAGGTACTAAACAGTTAGCATTTGGTTTCAATGAGGATTTTAGTTCCAATGCGACATGAGGTTTTGGTAGCATCAGTCGTTATTCAAGATTTACACGAAGAATTTGAATTAAAACTACAACCAAGTTATTATTTTGTTAGTATCCACTATAGTATTCCGGTATTGCTATTGATACTTTCAAGTTCGCGATTTACGGATTAGATTATTATTGAGCTTCTCAATTTTTTTTCAAAAATAGGCAAAGTATCACATATTTTAAACCTTGGGAAAAATTGTAAAATAGACCGTTTTTATGAAATATATAGCAAAATAGACCACTTTGAAAAATAATTAGTAAAATAGACCTCTTTTTGGCCAATAGGCCAAAAAGAGGTCTATTTTGCAAAATAGCTCAGAAAACATACGGGAGTAGTAGTCCCGTATGTTTTAATCGCGGATTAGTGAAATTTTCTACTCAGAAAACATACGGGACTACTAGTCCCGTATGTTTTCTGAGTCACTAATCCGTGATTAGTTGGCTCTAAACATACGGGACTAGTAGTCCCGTATGTTTTCTGAGCATTGTTTTTCAAAATCGACTTCTTTTTTTTCAAAAGAGGTCTATTTTGCTAATTATTTTTCAAAGTGGTCTATTTCGCTATATATTTTATAAAAATGGTCTATTTTGCAAATTTTCCCTTAAACCTTTTGTATACCTAAAAAAAAATCACAATTGTTCATAACTCAACAAAGCAAAATAATATAGAACTAATCATCTTTTATCCATTGTACCAGTCATAAAAGATGTTATTTAAAACCCCTATATACTTTCAGTTATTCATCTTTGTGATGTATGAGACTTAATACTAAACGCTAATAATAGCTTAATGTCATAAAATTATGATTTTGAAAGTTACTTTTGTTTGCTTCGAGTCTAAAAGTTGCATTATAAATTAAAAATGCTACTAAATAATGTCAAATTGGATTCCTTAATTACTTCCATTTGTTTTGGTGCCAAATAAGCAAAAGATGTTTGATGAAGCTCACATTTCTTTAATACAATGCTTTTCTAATGACAGAAAGAGGGGGGGGGGGGGGGCGGGAGGGAGAGGGTGGTTGAAGATGCTGTGATGAGCTAGGGATAAGAATATAAAATTTATTTTGTAGAAGATGAACAACCATAAAGAAGATGGAAAACCTGAACAGTTTTTAAGATATGCATTGAAATCAAAAGAGAAAATGAATGAGTGGTTGAAAGTTATATTATTTAGATAGAATTGCACTTGGTATTGGGGGAAAACGAAGAGTTGTTAATATTGGGGATAACAAAAAGTCGACAGGAAATAAGTGGTGTAAATAGAAAAACTTGTAAGGGTTAAAATGTGAAAATTTAATAGCATTGTTTGAGAAAGTGACATGCGACTAAAACTACCACCATAGGTTGCTGCTTTATCGATATACTATTGATAGATGTATAATTTGATTGTGCCTAGAGTTCTTTCACTGTTGAGAATGAGTTTTTCACTGTTGAGATGAACTTATAATTTGAGTTGTGAAGTATAAACATATAAAGAGCTATTGTAATTGGTAAATCAAGCAATTTAGTTAATAGTGTTGGTATTTTAGTATTTATGCATCTTTGATTGAGTATATATATATATATTTATCTTCAAGTATCACAATTAAAAAAAAAAACGCCCATAAACCGTTTAGGCGTCCGCCTAGGCAACTAAGCACTGGGCGTCAAGTCCGACGCTTAGAAGCGCCCAACGTTTAATGTAACATTGGTTCTTTGTGTTTATAATATTGTCGTGATGATGGGTGTGAATATGATGGTGGCAGTAATGGAATGGTGTGTTGTATACATATCGAATTGTCGTGCAAATAGTGATACGTGTCTCTTATATTTTTGAATTGATTTAATGGTTGTACAAGGCGATGTTGAGGAATCAATTTTTGTATATGCTACCAAAGCTTGGATATTTTTCCCATACAAGGATTATTTTTTGTAGGATGGAGGGACACATTTGTTGTGGTATATAGGATTTGGGCACATTATGGATTTGTTGTGGCCCGATTGATTGCACCGACTACATCTATTTTTCTTACTAATTCCTCCTCGCCCTTTGTCCATAGTACATCTAGTTCTTATGGAACGAGATTACCTTGCTTGTCTCTTAAACTATGGATGTAATGATCGTGGCCACTATATATCCAACTTCGACTATCCTCTATCGGGTGAAAACACTCCTTGTACGTACGTTGGTAGTAATTACTTGAATATCACTTGGCAATGAATTCATAGTTAGAAATCCTCACACCGCCCTCTTGATCAGACCAAGCCGCTATAACATGGGAAAAAGGAAGTGATTGTAATTATGGAATGTTGCAAATACATTTACAACTACTAACATGAATGAGTATGATCGGGCGAAAACAATCTGCTTCGTTAAAATATCCTCAACTTTTGGGGCCAACTCTAATGTCATATTTTCTCTGAGCACACATCTAGTAAAGTGTCTATTAAGCCTATAAAATGTCTTATAATCAAGGATTGTATTAGTATAGCTCGAAGCTTCCTAAGCACACTGTTGAAACTCACTGAGCAATTGGTTATCATCATACATAACCGTTTTTCACTATCTTCACATAAGGCCCATCTTCTGATATCCCTCAGACCCAACGAGTCTCCATCTAATTATGTGCATCGGGCGAAATGGACTTAATTTCCTCTCGTAATTACTCATACACCAATTTCTCTGTTGCACATCCAACTTGCCAAAAGAGATTTTGGAGATGCACATGGCCATATTTCTTCTTAAAATTATCCTGAATATGTCTTACGCAATACCGATGGTGATGATTTGGCTGATATTTCTCCAATGCACTAATAATTCCTTTCATTCTATCTGTGATGAATGTAATTGTCCTCGCTCGCACATTAAGAATAAATTACCAAAAAAATTCACCATTTCAATTCTCTAACTTTTAATTATTTTCCCTAATTTTTCATTTCTCAATTAGATACAAATTTTCAAAAACCCTAATATTAATCCAAATGATAAACAAAAACAAATTAATGGGGATGAAATGGATGATAATATGAGAAAAATTAGGGGAAAAACATAAAAGTTTGAAGAAATTACCAAAAAAAAAAATTATATCAAGACCCTCGAAATGAACTCTGGCGAACTTTGACGTGATCACAACCAAGAGGGAGTCACTAATGGCGGGAGATAGTCGGTGAAAGTGGTTGGAGATAAAGTGGTGGTTAGAGTAGTTGGATGGGGAAAAAACCATAGTGTTTAGGAGAGACAGGGAGCAATCATGGAGAGAGGATTGTGAGCGTGTGAATGGGAAAGAGAGCGTGCTCGGTTATATAATATCTGAAATCCACAATATTGGGTACCCCATGGACTTTGAATAATCCTTAAACCCTCTGTTAAAAACACGGGACTATTATCGTGTGTTTAATAGAGGATAAAAGCCCCATAAAGAATTTTCGCAACTAAAGTCTACTTGATTGCCATTCCCGTAGACTTTGGTTAGATATATTATCAGAGGTAATTATCTACTTAATTACATGGGATTAAGAATTCTGTGTAGATTAATACAATATTAATGTAATGAGATTCTCAATCACGTATACTTTGTGAATGATTTTTTTATAAAATTGACCTAGATTCAGCGCATGAAGCTGACGTGGCTGAAACTAAGCTTCGTGCGCTGAAACTAGGTTGAAAATGCTAAATACTTTTGTAGTAGGTCGAAAATGGTAACGCTTCTATGAAATGGTCTATTTTGGAAATTTCTCAAAAAGTAAAAAATAAAAAATTAAAAAAATATAAAAATACCTTAGGAGTTTCTATCTGCAGTAATGAAACTACAAGGGTAGCAAGTTACCACAGGAGAGTCTATGAGCAATTTTATCATTTTTAATACTTTTTTTAGTAGTCTAGTGAGTGATAAAATAAAAGCAAGCATTAATCCATAATCTAATGGTTCAAATATTTTCAAGATGGTTCTCCTTGAAAAATTTCAAGTTGAACTGAGCCATGGATCACTCTCCTGGTTCTCTAAGCATGAGAGTGTTTCATTTAAGGAGGTTGTTGGAATATGCAGGCTTAGGGTCCAATAGGGATCCTATCAGAACCACTCCTATATAAATGGGGTGATATACAAGCATAAATAGAGTTGTGATTCCCAAATTAATCCTCTAATCACCCGTGAATGGTATAAATCATTCTTTACTCTAAAGTATTCTAATAGAATCTTTACTCCTAAGGGTCTATTCTAATGAATATAGGTGGTGTGATGTCATCAACAACTCAACATAACATTCCACTTGCAGAATCTGATTCAATTACATATGATGGTGTTGACAATATAAAGCTAATCTTTGATATAACTTGAATTATAAGATTGCAATTTGTGACAGGCAGCACCACTACATGTTAGAGCATCTCCAACAGCTTCCCCATCTTCTTGGTATTCTCAAATTTGGAGAATTTTGAGCTTTTTTTTGGTCCAACAGATTCCCCATCTCATTCCCCAAAATGGGGATAGAAGAGAAAAAATAGAGAGCCTTCCCCAAATCTGCAGCATTCTCCAAATATTTGGGGAAGCACTTTTTCACGTTCTTCTAGACTCAACCCACAAAAAACAACTCCATCTCCTCATTATCATAATAAATAATTTGGTCAAAATGGGGATTCTTCAAAATAATAAATAATTTATTATTTATTAGTCAAAGATGTAGAATATTTTTATTATTGTAATAAATGCATGATTCTTCAAAATGGGGAAGCTGTTGGAGTTGGAGCAAAAATAATTTGGGGAATATGACATTTGATTCCCCATTTTGGAGAAATTTTTGGGGAAGCTGTTGGAGATGCTCTTAATTGTTGGTGTGTTAGTGCATCTAGCTTTTACCGCCTTTTGATCTAAATATCATAAAACTGAAATAATTAATCCACAGCTGCCGTCAGCACGAAATTTTTTTTTTGCAGAGATTTTATCAACAGCTCTGTACAACCCTCATTTAAAACAATATGGGTCAAGTGAGTAAAGGAATTAGAATGAGCCGCTAATCTGTGAAAAGTGTTCTCTTCCTTTATTATGGTAATTCCATATGTTAAACTTTGTGGTAGTTCCCCTGAAACGTCAAAAACTATAACCAAATCAAGACTACATAAAAGTTTACAAATCAGGAACGAACCGAACAATAGAGATATCAACAATAAAGCCAAACTCAGCAGCATGTGGATAGAAAGGAGACAAAAAAAATATACCATCAGATACATGTTGTGCGCCGCGGAAGCCCCAAATAGACAAATCGAAGGCACACACAAGAACAATAGTAGACCATAATGCACACAAGCCAAGCAATCACAGCAAGAACACAAGATATACGTGGTTCGGCAATATGCCTACGTCCACGGGGTAAGGAGGGGGAAGCTTTACTATTCAAATCAAAAGGGAATACAAGTTAGGGTTACGAATCTTACCCAAAATCCTAAATCAAGACCAATAGATCTCTCCAATAGACTCCAACAATAGAAGCCCTCAAAATCTCCTTTCAGCAGCTCAAAATCGTCCAAGCTTAACCCTAAAATCGGATTTAGAGTTTATATACAACTCACAAACGAAACGGGTCTGGAAACAGAACCCAGGCCCAAACCGCTTCGTCGGTCGACCGGCACGGTCGACCGCGATCCATCGCGGTCGACCGGCCCGGTCGACCGACCTCCTGCCAGCATGATCCCAAAAGTGCAGAGAGTTTGTCGGTCGACCGCACCGGTCGACCGACCCCTCAACACAAACTCCTGGGGTCGACCGCCCGGGCCGCCCGACACCATTTCTGCCGCACTGTGAGCCTTGTGCACTAATGCGGTCGACCGGACCGGTCGACCGCCACCCTGTTTGCCTGATTCTGAACCTGTCAACCTCTGCTGCTGATTCCTTTGCTGCTGATTCTACAATACAAACAACCCTATCTTCTGATATAAGCAAGACCTGAAAATGGTTATACTATTTGGATGAGTTATACAGTACACACTAATTCTAGAGTGCATGCATGTGCTATAAGATTTTGGCTAGAATTTCATGTGATTATAAATTTACATGCCATAAAGCTCCACTTGACTTTTAAGGAGTTATAAACAAGTGGTGGTTGTTTCTGTTTAAATACCAGTTTCATCCGTGCGGATGCACAAAATAAAGTGTTATGATGTTCTGTTTATAAAGTTGTATTCATAGAGAAAATTAAAGTGAATCATTAATGTATGAAAAGTTGTTAAGTTTCATATTAATTTGAGATAAAAAAGTATAGAGAAGAGAGTTGAATGTCTACCAAAAAAAAAAAAAAAAATTAATTAATTGGGTAGAGCTTTAAAAATCTATTGATTCTTAATTGAGCAAGAGATGAGATATCAGTCTCTTATAGAAAACTAATATTTTCATTAATATATGGGGATATGAGCAGTCGTTCACCTAATAAGCTACCAACTGTCTAGATTTTAGATTTATGGAAACATTAAGTTGTGTCTATCTATTACGGGATAGGTAATAAACAATTAGTATATGGTTTCAAAGATGATTTTCATTCCAATACATCAGGCTTCAGGAACATCAATCAGTCTTCAAGATTCACAGAAAGAATTCAAATTAAAATTCGAATTAAAATGATCAAAACTTGCTTGTGAGATTGACATGTGGCTTAAAGCTGCAACTAGCTTATTAATTTATTAGTATATAGGATTAATATTTATACTATTTAGCTCGCGTGACGCAAAAATTAGATTATCATTGAGCTTTTAAAATTTTCTTCAACAGAGACAAAATATCACAATTTTTAAAATTTTTCTATACCAGAAAGAATCACAGGTGCTCAAAGCTTAAACAAAATAAAACAATATAGAACTATAGTCATCTATTATACGCTGTGATGTTTGCAGTGGCCTCAGCTTTCTGTGTCTCTGGTCCAGCTCTCTACTGGAGATTCAAGAAAGGATTTGTAAATAACAACAAAACTTCCCCTACTTCTTGTGCTCCTTGTGCTTGTGATTGCCCTCCTCTCTCTCTCTCTCTCTCTCTCTCTCTCTCTCTCTCTCTCCAGAAGATTGCTCCTGGTAATCACCTAGATCTGGGAATTACCCATTTTGAGATTTTGGGTTATATTGGAAATTTTGGTAATGGGGGTTTGGTTGTTGCCGTGATTGAAGAGAACCCATTATTAGATTGATCAGAGAGAAACCCATTATTGGATTTTGTGGTAGGACTTGTTGGAATAAGTAGATTGGGCGTTTTGGATGGGTTAGGTTCTTTTGTGGGCTTATTAAGTTAGGCTTGCAATTTATTTTTAGCTTGTATGGTTAGTATGGAGTTCATGATGAAGTATACATTGTAGTCTGTAGGAAACAAATGAACCCATCTTTATTTTTTGCCTTAAAAATGTTGGGGATTCATTTTGTTCTAGTGAGTTTTGCACTTTATTTCTTGGCTCTATTATGTTTACTGGATTTTTTGGCTTGAGTGAAATGCATGTGTAATTGAAAAGGTATATGCATCTATACAATTAAGTGGTTAATGGAAATTTGATTGGATGAGTTTAAATGAAAAATAGGACCATTGAGTTGGAATAGTAATAATAATAATAGATGTGATAGCAAAGATGACTGCCAAAGGGATGAAGTAAGGAAAATCTTGTACTCTTTAAGTTTAATTGTCAATTAGATCTAAAGTATCAATGAGGTGATAGCCTATGATTTTCTGCGCACATTGCAGATAAAATTGGGACTTTTGAGTTTGGGTTGTGTCGATATAAAGAATGGGAAGTACATTGAGAGGAAATCCATGTCTTTATTTTTTGTTCCTCAAAATGTTACAATTGAGATGGGTTGTTATACATGAAATATAGGAGATCAAATGAGTTTGTTGTTAGGCATGTTAGATAGATGAGCAAGCCAATTTAAGAGGTTGATAGAATTGTGCTTAACGTTGAACAAAATTGATCACTTATCCTAGTCTTTGGATGACTATCATACTGTTCAGTAAATGCTTCTTATAATTTTTGATGATTTCTTTATGCTGATTAGATGAGTGCCTTTTACTTGTTGCCTTAGTAAGTCTCAGAGTATCTATTACGGTCATAGCATTTTGTTCATAGCCACTGAATTCTTGCTTTTGATGTGTTTTGCAGGACTCTTCAAATCTCTCAGTTACAGGTTTGCACTCATCCACAGAATTTACTTTCTGAAATATTGGAGGTGTTGATTCGTGATGCCTAATTTTGCTAAAAAAAATTCCACTTCCACTTCTGATATGAATTTGATTAATATAATTGACTTTCATACATTGTGTCTTTTCTTTCATTCGCCAGCTTTTCTCGTAGACCGCTCAACACTGTTATTGACGTAAATATGTATAATATACGAGGAAATGACCTTCATGTTCTTAAACATATCGAAGTATGGAGAACCATGTTCCTTGAGAGTTTGCTTTCTTGATATTTTAAATATAACCCTTCCTATATTTAAGTTTGAAGAACATGAAACCATGTTCCTTGCGACCTTCTTGGTTGTAATAAGTATGATCATATCTTCTTAATATTTTTGTTGCTATATTTTTACACATAAAGATTCTTGGTGATTATTGAGGCTGTTCTTAGTGATTTTTTGCTCCTGCATTTTTTTTCCTTCCTAAAATGGCAGTTCTTATGCTAGCCTTATAAATCATTCTTTGCTGATGTATGCCATGATAAGGATGATTTAATGTTTTTCGTCTTGTGTCGATTGTGCCAACATACTTTATATTTTAGTATCACGATATAGATTGTGGGAAGCATGATCCGGAGCTAAACAAGGAGATGGAGAAGTAATTTGTCGATCTCATTAGCGAGGAGCTCAAGTTTCAGGATGCTGTGTCAGAAGAGCACGCTCGTCACATGAACATCACTATGGTTGAGGCCAAGAGACTGGCTTCTCAGTACCAGAAAGAGGACGAGAAATGCACCACAGAGACAGAGACAGAGACAGAGACATGCAAAGGAGGCAAGAAAGCGGGCTTAAGCAGCCTCAACCCTTACCGCGGAGAAGCGAATCACTTATATCTGGGAGCAAAGGGGTCGTTGAAGCGGCTGGCAAGATGTGTAATACCTGAAAAATTATATATTTACTCGAAAATTTGTTACGTTGTCATGGAAAAAACATGTATTTTGTTTCCTTCTTGGGGAGAAAACTTGTCCAGAAAGGTAATATAGTTTATTTTTCAGGTTAATTGCACATAGATTCCCTGTAGTATCTTTGTTTTGAATTTACTACCCCTATAGTTAGTGTATATGATAGGTTCTATTGTACATAGGGGTACATATGTAATTGTATAATAATTCATCATCGAGTATGAATACAATGGTTGGCCCCTATCTAGGGTAACCTGCACATATTCATATTGATACCCTCTCTCTGTTTTCCTTTCTCAATCGTTCACATGATATCAGAGCAGGCTTGAAACTCCAGGAAAATCAATTGGTGTTATCTCAGCCACAGCTATTCTCAGCAGATCATGACATCCTCTTCAGCAACCTCAATCCTTGTGACTTTGGCTTCAATATTTGCCTCAACAGTAGCAACTGAAACCCCTAACTTTGGCTTTAATATCTGCCTTGACAGTAGCAACCCCAGTCCCTGTGACTTGTTATGACCTTGATTTCCTTCGTAATTTCTTCAATTCCCATGGCGACATCAACTTCATCAACATCGTCCATTGAAGAATCCAACTTTCATTTCCCTAACTTCATCAACATCGTCCATTGAAGAATCCAACTTCATCAACTTCATCAACATCGTCCATGGAATTAAAACGGATAGTTACGACGATCAAAAAGACCGAAAATCAAACTATGGAAGCCTGAAGCCTGAAGCGCTATTCGGTCTGAACAACGATTATGAATCGTTGATAACGGCAGTGACATATTATGCATGGTGGCACAATTACCTTCGATTATCTGAGATCTACGTCGATTTTACACGAACATCGGTTTCGCTATCTCAAAGAACGGGATCTTAACATTACTCAACATCAAGCCCTTGTTGTGGACACCACATCAAGGGGTAGCAAGTAGAACGGTCAACAATCGAGCAATCAGCAGTAACATTAGTTTCATTGATAGTCAATACTAATACGTGGCATCGTCGATTGGGTCATTGTGGTAGTAGGGGCTTTAATAAGCTTATATGCTTAAGACAAATAAGGTCATTGTCACGGCAACTAGATTTGAGAATAAATATGTCTCTTGTAAACTTCAAAAATCGCATCGATTACCTTTTTCTGATGTTGACCATTACCGTCACATTTAAAACATTTTGATGTTTGGCAATCACATATACTATATAATTTGGGTTTTCGATATTATGTTTGCTTTGTTGATGATTGCCCTCATTTTTCTTGGATTCAGCCTATGAAAAATAAATCTTAGGTTTTTAATTGTTTTTATAATTTTCAAAAACTAGTTGAAAACATGTTCATTTACAAGTTTAGGGTTTTTCAAAGTGATGGGGTAAAAGAATTTGATAACAAAGCTTTCAAACACTATTTTTTTGGATACCGGCATATATTTTCACAAATCTTGTCCCCACACACCACAGTAAAATAGTGTGGCAAAAAGGAAACATCGACACGTTATTGAGACGGCTAGAACTTTTTTAATTGATGCTCACATGTCTTCTAAATTCTAGCTACTCCCTTTTTAGATGGAATTTCTCCCAATGAAAAACTTTTGAAAAGATCTCCAGGTTATGATTTTCTGAAGGTTTTTGGATGCGAATGTTTCCCAAGTCTTTCGGCACATCACTAATAAATTTCAACAAAGGTCAAAGCGGTGTATTTTCTTTGGCTATGCTCTCATTATAAGGGTTACCGATGCTTTGATCCTGTTAATGGTCAAGTGTATGTCAATCGCCATGTTTAATTTTATGAGACCATTTTTCCCTATTCTGAATTTGCCATTGACAAGTCGAATGACACTTCTCTCATAATTTAGAAGTGTCATTACTTCATCTCTCACTTCCAGATGTCTAAATCAATCGACTACTCCTCATGCAACGTTACCTTTTCTCTCTTCTACACCTAATGTCCTTCAATCTAGTCTCAATGAGCATCCTTTGCATACAAACCTTGTTTCACCTCTAGTAGTACATTCTCATGAATCAACTCCATCACACTTGACCCTTGTATCATCTTTGATTGTCCACTCTATCGACCCTTATTGTAGCTGGTCCTTACGCCCACTTGCCAACCCACCCTCAGCGCCTCTGAGCCTTGCGATGCATGTTGAAATTACCCTAGAGGGGGGGGGGGTGAATAGGGTAATGTGCTAATCTAATCCGATATTAATGTCAATTTAAAACTTATTAACAATTTATTCTTACAAGAATGATATACAACTAATTATGAGCAAGAATATGCAATATAAACAAAGGGCGATATAAACATAAACTAAAATGCAAATGAGATAGTGTGCAAATAATCAACACAAACACACAAAGATGATCACAGAGTTCGGTCCATCCGACCTACGTCTCCGCTCCCTACTCCCGGGGAGAATCCACTGTCATAACGGGTTTTTAACGTTCACCCGAAACACTTACACCTCACAATCTTAGTTTTCTAGCTCACCGAAAAATTTCACAACTCACACTCTTGTAATCACACTCTACACCCTCTAAGTGTTGGCCTAGCCCGTGTCACCTTCCTCAAGTGCTCGGATTTACAACCTCTCCCTATGTTTTACTACCGACGCCACTCCTTTTGGAATCGACCCCGTCTCTCACCACACACTCCTCTCGGTGTACAAGTGTATTAAAAAGTGTATCTCACAATAAGCATAATAACAAATAGTTCGTTCTCTAATACAAGATGAGAACTAAATGTAAGCTCACTCAATCACACCCACAACCCAAACTACACAATGTGTGATAATACTATAAGCTCAATGGTTGTGTGTGAAATAATAAACAATAACAAAACCAAACTCAATTGTAAATCTAGCTTAGTGAAATGATAAATAACAAATATAAATATGTAAAGCTAGAATTGAGTTTAGTGAAACTTTTCTAAGATGACAAAAGTAAGAGAGATGAGAGATTAAAGCTCAAACACCAAAGATGATATCTTCTTCCTCTTGTGAAAATCTCTTTACAAACAAAACTTGTAAACACATTAAACAAACTTTAAAACTCCTTGTAAACTTGTTTAAAACTTTTCTTAGTTGTTGAAAATAGTTATGACAAAGGGGTATATATATGGTGGAAGAAACCAGTCCAAGAAACCAACAAAAACCAATAAAAATATTTAAAAACATAAAATATAGAAACTAGCTGTTACTGTGCAACAGCTTTATTATAAGTCGACTCAAACAGGCATGAGTCGGCTGATGTGTGCATGGGTCGACTCATAGAATTATCAGTCACTTGGCAGACGAAAAACACTAACTGTAAAATACTTCATCAGTCGACTTGCCACTGTAGTAAGTCGACTGATGTCTGCATGAGTCGACTCATTGAATTATCAATCGACTCAGTAGATGAAAAACACCATCTGTGCAACACTTCATGAGTCGACTCAACACTGTAGCGAGTCGACTCAAAACATGCATAGAGCCTGATTTGAACAGAAAATCTAATTTTCAAACCCCTTTTAAAAATAGTAAATAAATTCTAAAAATTATAAAATTTTGGAAAATATTTATAAACATGATAATGAACATGTTACAAAAAGAATTTTTAGAATTGCACTTCCCAATTGTGAAAACTTGTCATTTTGCAAACTAGGTCAAAATACGAAATGTCAAAATACTTGTTTTTAATATTTTGACTTAAACCAAAGTTTTGAAACCTTTTGTATGGATTTATAGACTAAATAAAAGATATACAATAATGTAAACAAGTCTTTAATCCATAAACATAATATTTTGCAAAAAAAAACACATGAACTCTCAAAAATTAAAAACATGATTTCATTGAATTGTTAAAGCTTGATATTGATGAAATCATTGTAAGCATGTATAAACATGAAATAATTTATGTAAATAGAACTAAATCCATTTGTTTTATATTTATGTGGCTAAACACATTATTTACCAAAAAACAAAAATAATAAATATGAAACGTGTATATATATAACTATTACTTTAGTATTTATATAATTTGAACTTGAAAACGAAAACAAAAGCAATGCGTGTGTATAGGATGAGCTCTAAGTATCAACACACAAAGTATAAACCTAAACTAATATACCCAAGATGAAAGATCTTCAATATGTTCGACTTGATTGTGGATGAAGCTTGAACTTGAATCTTGATTTGAATTGTGCATAGCTTCAATCCGATATTCCGCCAACCTCCATTGAATGTCATCGTTAAGGCATAATCCATCCAACCTCTGATAATGTTGTTTGTCTAGATTACCTAATAGCCAAATACAAATACTAGACAAACGATATTAGGGATTGTTTGTAAATCATCAAAACAATATTAGATAGTAGGCTCATAAGGATGAGTCCTAACACATGTTGGGTGTTGGAAAATCAACAACATGTGCCCTCCGGATCTTGTGTCGAAAGAATAGCAAGAAAAAAATCATAGCAAAATAAAAAAACTTAAAAAAAGAATAAATAAAGAAGATAGAACACCAGATTTAACGAGGTTCAGCAAACGTGCCTACGTCCTCGAGAGCCACACCAAAAATTCTTTGATTATTGATGAAGATTACAATGCCTGTAAACGACTATCTCTTTCTCTAAGATATCTGATCTCAAAGTGCTAGATTTTTTGTAAAAACCGCTCTTAAAAATCAGAAACAGCAGCAGGAAAAACACACTCGTCACATCCCTATTTATAGGGAAACCCTAAAAACGAAACAGAATAGGAATATGTTTTCTGTGAAGTTCGCCTTAACTACAAAGTTCACCTGAACTGCGAAGTTCGCCTGCTTCTCCTGAACTAAAGTTCGCCTGCTTCGCCTGAACTGAACTTTGCCTGCTTCGCCTGATTTTCAAACTTAGAAAAAAATCTTGTTGTGCATGCTTGTTCCAAAGTTTGGGTCTACACCCCTAAAACCAATAATCTCCCACTTGGAGACCAAACCTCCATCAACAAGCTCTCTTGAACTCTAGCCATCTTAGCAAGCACCTTCTCTTACCCGGAGAATTTCTTTTTTCAATCAATATCATTCTTGGTGATCCCATCTGTCCTCTTAGTGTGGCTCTTCCCTCATCTCCTACGCATGAAGGCAAATTGAAGTTGTGCACAACTCTAATTTCTCGATGGTCACTTCCTTTGTCTCCTTTGTCAACATATCTGTAGGATATTGACTTCCCAAAATTTTCTCTAATAGTAAATTCTCGTCCTCTATTAGCGAGCATATAAAATGATAATGTACGTCGATGTGCTTTATTCTGACATGATATACTGGGTTCTTGGTATGGTGTATAGCACTCTAGCTATCACAATAAATAACTCTGTTCCCCCGCTTCAGACCCAACTCTTCCAGACACCCGATCAACCAAATCATCTCCTTACTAGCTTCAGTCACTACGACGTACTCTGCCTCAGTCATGGACAACGTCACTATCTTCTACAAACGTGAGACCCAGCTCACTGATGTCGATCCTAAGGTATAAACATAACTTGTGGTACTTCGCCTCATATCATAATCATCGGCAAAGTCTGCATCCATGTATCCCTGCAGTATCAATTCCTTTCTTCTAAAACACAGTGGCATATTTGTGATCCCTCTCAAGTATCACAATATCCATTTTACAGCCTCCCAATGTTGCTTTCCTGGATTGCTTGCAAACCTGCTTACAACTCCCACTACATGGGCGATATCCGGCCTCGTGCAAACCATCGCATACATAGGACTACCAATGACTGATGAGTATAGCACTTTGGTCAAGAACTCCTTCTCTGCATGCGTCTTGGGCGATTGCTCATTTGATAACTTGAACTGACTTCCAAGGGGCGTGCCAACAGGCTTAGTATTCTACATGTTGAATCTCTGAAGTACCTTCTTGATGTATTCAGCCTGACTTAATTTCAACGTCCCTTCAGCTTCATCTCGACTGATTCGCATCCCAAAAATTTGCTTGGATGCACCCAGATCCTTCATAGCAAACTCCTTTGCTAACTATTTTTTAACTTTTTTATCTCCTGTAAATATGATCATGCAACTAACATGTCATCTATGTACTATAACAACACGATATAGCTGGACTTGAACCTCTTGAAGTAGTAACAATAATCTGAATTGCATCTACCATAGCTATTGCTCTGCATGAAGTTATCAAACTTCTTGTACCACTATCTTGGAGCCTGTTTCAAGCCGTACAAGCTCTTCTTGAACCTGCACACCATCTCTTCCTTTGCTTCTTCTATAAAGCTAACAGGTTATTTCATGTAGATTTTTTCATCCAAGTCACCATGAAGAAAGACATTCTTCATATCTAACTATTTAAGGTAGATATTTTCAGTAGCTACTAAGCTCAACACCACTCCTTTCGCAATCGTTCACATGATATCAGAGCAGGCTTGAAACACTAGGAAAATCAATTGGTGTCATCTCAGTCACAACTATTCTCAGCAGATCATGACATCCTCTTCAGCAACCTCAATCCTTGTGACTTTGGCTTCAATATTTGCCTCAACAGTAGCAACTGAAACCCCTAACTTTGGTTTTAATATCTGCCTTGACAATAGCAACCCCAGTCCCTGTGACTTGTTATGACCTTGATTTCCTTTGTAAGTTCTTCAATTCCCATGGCGACATCAACTTCATCAACATCGTCCATTGAAGAATCCAACTTTCTTTTCCCTAACTTCATCAACATCGTCCATTGAAGAATCCAACTTCATCAACTTCATCAACATCGTCCATGGAATTAAAACGAATAGTTACGACGATCAAAAAGACCGAAAATCAAACTTATGGAAGCCTGAAGCCTGAAGCGTGCTATTCGGTCTGAACAACGATTATGAATCGTTGATAATGGCAGTGACATATTATGCATGGTGGCACAATTACCTTCGATTATCTGAGATCTAAGTCGATTTTACACGAACATCGGTTTCGCTATCTCAAAGAACGGGATCTTAACATTACTCAACATCAAGAACGGTCAACAAACATGGGGTCAACAATCGAGCGATCAGCAGCAACATTAGTTTCATTGATAGTCAATACTAATACGTGGCATCGTCGATTGGGTCATTGTGGTAGTAGGGGCTTTAATAAGCTTATATGCTTAAGACAAATAAGGTCATTGTCACGGCAACTAGATTTGAGAATAACTATGTTTGGCAATCACATATACTATATAATTTGGGTTTTCGATATTATGTTTGCTTTGTTGATGATTGCCCTCATTTTACTTGGATTCAGCCTATGAAAAATAAATCTTAGGTTTTTAATCGTTTTTATAATTTTCAAAAACTAGTTGAAAACATGTTCATTTACAAGTTTAGGATATTTCAAAGTGATGGGGTAAAAGAATTTGATAACAAAGCTTTCAAACACTATTTTTTGGATAACGGCATATATTTTCGCAAATTTTGTCCCCACACACCACAGTAAATTAGTGTGGCAAAAAGAAAACATCGACACGTTATTGAGATGGCTAGAACTTTTTTAATTGATGCGCACATGTCTTCTAAATTCTAGTTACTCCCTTTTTAGATAGAATTTCTCCCAATGAATTTTTTTTGAAAAGATCTCCATGTTATGATTTTCTGAAGGTTTTTGGATGCGAATGTTTCCCAAGTCTTTCGGCACGTCACTAATAAATTTCAACAAAGATCAAAGCGGTGTATTTTCTTTGGCTATGCTTCTCATTATAAGGGTTATCGATGTTTTGATCCTGTTACCGGTCGAGTGTATGTCAATCACCATGTTCAATTTTATGAGACCATTTTCCCTATTCTGAATTTGTCATTGACAAGTCGAATGACACTTCTCGCCTTCTTTTCGTCACTACTTCATCTCTCACTTCCAGATGTCTAAATCAATCGACTACTCCTCATGTAAAGTTACCTTTTCTCTCTTCTACACCTAATGTCCTTCAATCTAGTCTCAATGAGCATCCTTCGCATACAAATCCTGTTTCACCTCTAGTAGCACATTCTCATGAATCAACTCCATCGCACTTGACCCTTGTATCATCTTTGATTGTCCACTCTATCGACCCTTATTGTAGCTGGTCCTTGCGCCCACCTACCAACCTTGTAAAACCCTGTAATACTGAATGTTATGAGATATAATAATAAACATGTTATATTATGATAAATAACATTTATTGATATTTGAGTATGCTAGGAATTTATTTAAGATCAATCTGATACATATATATGAATATATGAGTGCAAATGCACAAAACATGCACGAGAAAAAAATCTGGGAAAAATGACCAGTTAAGAGTTTATAGATTTTACACAATGATGCACTTAGAATCTGGGAAAACTCAAAATACCAAAGTTGTAGGTCTTTTTAATAGTTTTCCAACAAATCTTATATCACCTCATTCTGAGGTCGGATGCGAACGTTATTACTAAAATACCGAAGGTTATTTTCCTAGTTAGACTAGGTTTCCTGGTTCGGGTCAAACGGGTTTATTTCGGGTTTGCATATATCTATATCTATATATTTTCACGAAAATTATTACCCTTACATCAGAGTTTCAAACCCTAGTAGTCCCTATTACTCTCTCTAAAGCCCTAACCCTAAAATTGAGAATTTTGAGAGCTTTGTGAAGCAAATATCGACACAAGGGCGAGATCATCGACGTGGAGCAAGGAGAAAACAGGTTGTTTGCACTTCCAATTGCTTGTTGTTTATCTCAGAGGCTTAGAATGATATTTGAGGTAATATTATCTTCATCCAAACCTATCATCATAGTTAAATAACTAGTGTAGATGATTAATATGATGTTAAATATGTGTTTTCATGTTTTAATCTTAACCTGAGGTGTTAAAAGTCAGATTTTTTTGATAGTAAACCTTAAAACAAATGCTAGATTAAAAATCTTTTCTTGTTATTTATGATAGTATCATGATCATGATCATTAGGGTTTTTCATAATTTTATTCATATATGAGAAATTTAAGTGATGTACTATATATATGTTTTTCTACAGAAAACTGTAGCACTTATATAATCTTTAATTAAGAGTTTAAGATAGCAAAAAACTCCAAATTTAACCAAACTAGTTTTAAATGAAATATATATGTATCTAGTTTCTAAAACAGAAAACCTTTCTTAAAAAGAGTTTGTATAGAGAAAGATATGTTATATTTACTAATAACATGTCCTGCAGAAAAACGGCTGCACATATATAATATTTAACTGGAGATTTGAGATAACAAATGAACTCCAAATTGAACTAAACTTATTTCATTTAAAAGATGTGTGAATCTAGTTTTCAAAATAGGAAACCATTTGTAAAAATAGTTTTTCTAGAGAAAGATATAATTGTTTTACTAACAGATATCACGTCTGTTTTTCCTGCTCGTTTTGTGGAGCTGTGTTGCGCCGTTTGGAGGTGCGTTCGCGGAGTTTTGAACCGCTTAATATTATACGTATAGTCATGAATATGTTATGTTATACATTTAAGAATCCTAAGGGGATTGTGATAAATTTTGATTTGATCATATTTGAATTAGATATAGTTCATATACATGTTGGATGTCGTTGATGATCACAACTTAGTACTATATGGGATAGTGCGTCGACACACCAGATATACACAGTTTATATATGAGGTGGATATCGTTGATGAGCTCAGTTCAGTACTACATGAGGTAATGCATCGATATTCCATATGCATAAACCATTGAGTCGGATTTTAGGAGGTTTGATCTAGCCGTCCGTCCCGCACTAGGGTGCGATGAGGCTCGTGAGCCGTATTTCTAGGATGCCTATTTGGTAGTCCGTCCCGCACTCATGTTATACACTGAGATCATGATGAGACTAATGAGCCATGTATACAGTTCAGGATACCTACAGGGTGGTCCGTTGCACTGAGACAATTACTTGATAGCCTAAGTATGACAGATGCCGATTATGAATACGACCTATCATTGAACTATATAACTAAGATACGTTACTTTTAAAAATATACAAAATTATGTGTTGGTATTTTTATTCTATCTCTCTAGTGATTGTGGAAGATATTATAAATACGATGTGTTGATATCTTATTTCTTTTACTGTCTTTTTTACTTCTTAGTTAGGATCAATGATTAGAGATTTATAATTTAAGACTTATGGTATATACATGAGGGTTTTCTTGTTTGGATTATTTCACTCGATGTACCAGTCTCATGTTATGGATTTCTAATTATTGGTTTTATTAGATTGTCTTTTTTTAGTTCAGTATTAATGTTTAGATATCTACAATTTGAGACTTATGGTATATACATAAGGGTTTCCTTGTTTGGATTATTTCGCTCGACGTACTACGTCTCATGTTGTAGGTTTCTAAATGTTAATCCTACTTAGATACGGGGGAAATAAATCTAGGTAGACTATGCTTAATAGATAGAGCCTTCACTCCATCTAGTAGCCCTTTTCCTGGGGGCGGATAGAGGTAATCTTGCTGTAGCGCTCTGACGCTCTTGTTGTTATTTCTTTTTCTTTTAAAAATATATTTTTAGGTAGTTCGGAGTTTCAGAGAGCCGTAGGGTGACGGAGTTCTGGCATAGTCGCCGTCGCGTATTTTTACTTGTAGAGACTCTACTGTAGTTTTGAGTTTTATCCAGACATTAGAGTTTCATATTCATATTGTAAAGGCAGTGTGCCTTAGTACGATTCTTAGTTGATTCATGTTGAGACATTTTCATTATTCAGATATCAGATGTATTATAGTTGAGACATGATTCTTTTCATTTATGAGATATCTCTTCTATATCATGTTTATTACATTTATTCCTTTTATTTTGCCTGTTTGTACCTGCACTTCTATTTGGTTCTACTAGAGGATATTACTGTGATTGGTAAAACATGTTTATGTACAGTGTGGGTGCATAGAAGGTTTGACATCTCTGGTTTCACCTTGGACTGCAGCCTTATGTGAACCCAGGGGCGTCATAGTTGGTATCAGAGCTTTAGTTCCAGTATCCTTAGGATCATCTTATGTCGAGTCGTGGAGCTAGTATAGAGTTTCCTAGGAATCATGTATAGAGTCCGCTAGGAATTCCTAGAATGAGTGAGGACGTTATATACGTATATTCAAAAATTTACGAAAATTTTTTTGGTGACAACTACCTTACTTTGATTGAAAAGTAAATGCATGAATGATAAGTGATATGATTTTTCTTATTGGTATATGTTATGTTATTTATGATTGGGGATCTCACTTACTATGTCAAATAAGATATCCTCTTGGTATTATAAACATTGGAACAAGGACGTGGTCGAGGTAAAGCTTGTACCCGAAGATCTGAGCAAGTAGAGCCCGAGCCGCAGTAGGCTCCAAAGTATCTGATCAACTTGGTAATATCGATTACAGAAGCAGAGACTAGCAACACTCGAGGAGTGAGTAACAAGCCAAATTTTACTCTCTGAAGTTCCACCACGAGTTGTACCTGCCGTACCTATTGGAGAGGTAATACCGAAGGTCTTACCATCGCCACATCCAGCTATTAATAGAGTCGCAGAATAGGAAGCTTGACTCGGTAAGATTGAGGAAGATATTAGAAGTTGGTAGCATAAAATTTTTAGGGCACATCGGATTCAGTTACAACCTATAAATGAAGGAAATGTGTGGGAAATACTTTTAGATTTACTTAACATCGATTCAGTGCAGAAGCAGAGGCTGGCAGCTTTTAGCCTGAAGGGTGATGCAGGAGGATGGTATAGGCTTTAGTTCACTCCGGATCATCGGATGGCCCTCACTTGGGAGGATTTTGTGTATTTCTTCGACGAGTAGTACATCTCTTCCGCGGCACGGGACAGGAAAGAGCTAGAATTGTCTAAGCTAGAGCAGGGAGATATGTCTGTGGCTGACTATGAGAGACGATTTATGAGTCTTCTATGTTTCACGGGCATGTGGCAGTCAGGAGAGCGCCAGGCGCAGATGTTTCTTATGGGACTTCGCCCAAGTCTTTGCCGTTACCTAGTTTCTAGGAGATTCCGTTTAGTCCGAGAGGTCGCAGATGCAGCTATATCCCAGGAGACAGAGACTGCGACGTTCCAGAAGAACAAGGAGGGTAACAACAAGTCTGGATAGCAGAATGGCAAGGGCAAGGGCAAGAGATCTTTTGCCAGACTAGGAGGACCCCAACAGCGGGGTAAGGACTTTCATCACCATCAGCAGGGCAAGTTCAAGAAGGGAGCACAATATGACTCGAGAGCACTGTATGGTGTAAATTTCTGATTTTCCCAAAAACAGGAAGATTTTATTTATATTTATAAGAATGGCTTATTACAAACTAATTAATCGGAATTACAACAGAAGCAGTGGGAATGCCCTCTTTGTTTAGTGTGGGGACTTTTAGGTAGCTGTAGGATGCTTCGCTCGGTGCTCGTGCCGAGTCTGCTTCCCTTGGATAGTTTGATCGAGGTTGCTGGAGAGCTTCAGTACGCAGTAGAAGCTCGGGTCGATGGAGTTCGAATCTTCTAGTTCGCCGGCGATCAGGGCTCAGAACTAGGAGATGGCGCTGCAGTGCAAGAATTATGCAGAGAGCTTGTCGTCGATCCCTTTTCAAAGCTTTCGACCTTCCTCCTTTTGAAGGATTGTTGGATGAGGCTCTTAAATGGGAGGGAGACAGTTTGGCTGCTCCTTGAATTATGGGATGTGATCATACATTGTTCAGGGAGATCCTGCTGTCCCTCTGTACTATCAGTGGTCATTCGAGGAGCTGCACGCTACGTCGCGTCGCGCAGGAGCAGGAAAACCCCTCCTCGTATCAGTGACGGCGGCTACCAGGCACTTGAGTAGCTCTGGCTAACTCCTTGAGTGTCGACGGCTCTGGCCCTTCGAGCTGCATTTATGAGGGTGCAGACTGCTCTGGCGCCTGTCCGCTCACTTGCGCTGTGAGCCACTGAGTGACCACCTGACGGTCCTGGGGTGCTGTTCCCCCCTTCTCCTCTCCCTGTGTCTGAATAGAGGCGGGAGAATGGACGCCTCACACCTGAATTAGCTTGGACAGCTTACCGCATGCCGGCAACTCCAGCTCCTGATCCTGATGGCTGAGGTGAGTCGCATTTATGAGAATGCAGGTTGATTTGACGCCTATCTATTCACTTGAATTGTGGGTGGCCGTCTGACGAGCCTGGAGCACTATGCTCTCTCCCTTCACGTCGCGGGTAGTAGGGGATGCTTGTCCCTGAGAACCCGGTCCCATCCTTTCCCTGTTGGTCGAGCGGATGAGCTTCGTATGGGTGGATCTGGACCCCTGCGGGCGGATTTGGCTTTCGCAGGTGAAATTTTCTTTATCGGTGAGTCCATGTGATTTGGCGCGTACAGCGAGCCTATTTTGTGGCTACAATCCATTCTTCATCTAAGTGGATGGTCCTGACTAGTGGGCGAATTTGTTCGTTAGTCCGCCGCGGTAATTTTTACCGTCTACAAGACCCCCTTCAAAGTTTTCAGACCTAAACCGGCTTACGTGTGGTCTGAAATACTTTGAACAAAGAAGTTCTGGGCGGACCAAGTGCACTTAGGATTTTCAGCAAACCCTCAGCTATCAATGGGTTTGATTTGCCTTTACCGATTACCGTTTGAATTGGGCTAGTCATACTATTCCCCTCAGTATGATGAGTTGTCGAGTAGTTTCTCTTAGGCTTGACGCTAAGATTTCTACTCTAATCCCTAGCCGCCTGGGGCGCGGATTTAACCAAAGTCACATTGTTGGTTTCGGGATTTCTGGCAAGTCGCCTGTTTCCGAAGGCGGGTGCGCCATTCAGGCGAAGCTAAGCTTTTAATGCGGAACTTTACCTGACTCGCTGATTTTATTCGGGTTTCCGTTGATGAGACCCTTCCTTTGGGGTGAAATTAGGTTTAATATGTGAACCACGTGTCCACTGGTGGGGCCTCGTGCCTTCCTGGCTAAGGCGGCGCAGTTCCGTCATGTCGTTTTCATTGCGACTCGACAACTTGATGTCAGCCTCGTGTGCCACGTTTGGATCATGGCCGTGGTTTTCGAATTTAACCGTCGGATATGACCGTCGATCCCGGTTCGGGTTTCAGGTTGTGATCGGCCCGTTTCCCATTTCCACAGTTCCTCCGTCATACCGGGAGCGATCTGGGCCGTCGAATTCGATCATGGCCACGTTCTCCGTCCGCTGGGGTTTCGCCTTTCGAGGGCGATCGTGGCCACGTGGACGACTCTGTTTTTTAAATAAGCCGCTTTCTTCTTTTGGGAGCTACTGTGCTCCGGAAATTTGACAGATTTCTAAAGAGAGAGTTCCCGCTCTATCCTTCAATGGCGCCAAAATCCAAGAAGTGTGTTGCGAGGGGAAAAGGCCCCGGACGCTATTCCGATCGTCTCTCCGCCGGCGCGCCCGCCAGTGCACCGGAACCGCACTTGGGTAAGTCAATGGGTTTGTTAGACGACCCCGTGTAGGCCGCATGCGTCGGATTGGGAGGATGATGGTCGTTTATCCTCCCGTAATCCCGTCATCCTTTGGCAGTTTCCCCGATTTGGGGCAAAGTTAGTCCTTTTTAGGTTAATTTTACATTTACCCTTAGAGGATGACTTCTGTCTCCGCAGGCGATCTCAACCTTTCCTGGATGGGGGGAACTTTTTATATCTGCTTGTAGATAGGAAACTTCCGCCTTTACAGGCGAAATCGACCCTTGTTGGGTGAAGGCGAACTTTTTTTTTTTTGTCTGGCGAGTTCGACTTCTATCCGATAAGGGCGCATGTAGTCCGCATGACCATGTCTCGCCTTTATTAGGCGGATTTGTCCCCATGGTGGATTTCGCCTTGATTCTTTGGTTTTTTTTTTGCAGCGACTTTTTCTGATGAGGCTCTTCCGAAGGGCGTGGCCATTGGCCTCGCCGGGGGTACGGGCTCTACGGCGCCTCCTCGATTTCCCTCTTTGGCTCCGGTACCCTCGTTTGCCGCTGATAAGCCGCATGGCCTGGTAAAGAGGGTTACGGACGGTCATCACTTAACATTACGCGAGTTGATGACTGACGCGATGCTGACAGATGACGCTAGGACGGAGCTGCCAAAGCCTCAGTTTTTGTTCGGCGATGCTATGACTGATCCTTCCGTTCTGCTGCTCAATGAGAGCAGGTGGTTCCGCATAGTGGAGGGGACTCCCTATTACCTTCCCAGCATGCCGAGAGGATTCTCGATCGTTGAGCTACGGTCTCTCGCGGTCCCCTGAGCGATGAACTGGGATTTGACCCCCACTCAGGACGGGGTCACCTGTGGCGTCTTTACAGGCTCCACGGCTGGGTATGGAGTGGAGATCTCTTGCAAGCGTGTGACGGGTCTGCGCCCTGGCCTACCGTCCAATGAGCCGCCTGTAGGGGAGACGACGGCGGTAGCGGAGACTTTCCGTCATCGCTTCTTCCGCGCTGGGGGGAGATTTCCCCCAAAGGACTTCAGAGCCCCGGGGTGGGTATACTCTGTGCCTGGCAGCGACACTTGGTGGTCCAAGATCACCGATTACGTCCTGGCCGAGAATTCTGACCTCAAGAATTTGGAGCTGTATGTGGCCATTCAAGCCACTCGACATGGTCTGAGGATTAATGCTTCCCAGTTCCACAGCATCCTGGAACTGTACTGTACAGAAAGTGGCACATTCTTCACCCCTAACGGTGAACTTGGCATAACCCATCACGAGATGTATGACGTGTTGGGGCTGCCTCTGGGAGACTTTCCCTATGAGGAGTACGTCCCAGGCCAAGATGAGATCGACTAGCTCTCAGACCACTCCCCCTTGGTGGTCGAACTCTGTGAGAGTTGCTCTGCCATTATCACATCTGCCTCAGTATCTTAGGGGTGTCGGACCATAAGGGGAAGAAGAAGAAGACTCCGGGGATCAGTCACAAGAATTGGGCTGATTATCTGTTCCCAGGGAACGATGTCAAGGGGAAACCTGCTCTCCCGCTAGGCGAGTGTGATCAGTCTGAAGTAGAGGTGAGGACAGCCGAAGAGGGAAGCACCGTGACTCTTGAGCGTGACGAGGGCGGATTTAAGTCCGGCACAGTCTTCCATTCATTCCACCATCAGGCCAAGTCCCCCATATCCGCGAAGGCTCTGTTCGCGGGGTACCTTATGTTATGGCTAAAGAGGTGCGTAATCCCCACTCACTCTTTTGAGGCGCTTCCTGTGGAGGTCGTATATCCCGCCGTTTGCTTGGCTCATGGGAAATCCTATTCTTTGGTGTCGGCGATGATAACGTGCATCCACCGGGGACTCCGCACTCTGGCGGCCTAATTCTATCACGTATCGATTCTCGATGAGGGGGAAGGAGAGGTTGTCAGGACCCCCAATCCCAGGGTGGGGTTGCCATACACCTATCTGATGGCATGGTTCGTATACCATTGCGAATGTTTGATGAGTGCCTCGGCGACTCTTCAAGGAGACCAATTCGTCCTGTTTGTTCAACGCTTGGAGAGGTGCTCTTGGAAGTGTAAGGACATCCCCGATGCACGGAAGATGCTTTCTCATTTCGAGCATTATAACTTTCGTTGTTTCTTCCCTTACTTTAGTGGGGGAGGATACGGGGAATCTTTCAGGGATGTGTCGACGGTGGATCATCACACGGTTCTCTCCTGCGGCGCTTTTCGCTGGTTGGTGAACATCCGGCCGGGGTATCACATCCTACGAACGGGTTCTACGTGCTATCTCGAGCTGTATATCCCTTACAGGTTTGCCCGCCAGTTTGGGTACGACCAATTATATGTGGGCAACGTTAACCCCCACCTGTATTTCGAAGGAGGGCTGGTGGATGGAGCTCGGGGATGGTTCTGGACCCAAGCCGGTGGTACCCACGCTTGTTTTGGACTGCCTGTGAGGGATCGTGATTTGCACCACACGCTCTTGTACTGCCGGTGGTATAGGGGTGCCAGCGCTAATCCCGATGGCTTCTGGTTCCAGAGCTCGTGTCTAGCGGAGCAAGGGCGTCGTCCAAGAGGAGCTACCCGCTCTTCGAGACGGAGGGGCCACCAAACTGCTAAGGAATGGTTCTCGGAGGACCCCGTCGAGGACACCGAGGGTTTCGACACGGGTGTGGACGAATCCGAGGCACCCGAGACGCGAGCTCCTTCTCCTAGTCCTCCGTTGGATTCCCAAGGCAAGCGGAGGGAACCTGTTGAGTTAACCCGGGCGGGCGAACGTCTGGAGCAAGCTCGGAGCACAATTGCTGGGCGTATGGGGATGCCCCTCTTATCTCCGAGCAGTTTGTTGCTCTCTAAATGGCAGCGGGAGGCTATGGCCGAAGGCTCTGGAGCGGAAGCGGCCAAGAAGGCCTGTCGTGAGGGGACGATTGAGATTACTCCCCCTATCGTGTCGGAGGCGGTTCCGGTGGTCCCGAAGGATGCTCCTCCGCAACCTGCTATAAGGCCATCGACGGGGGTTTCGGCAACTCCTATGTCAGCACCAAGAGGTAAGCTTTTAGTGTGGCATCCTAGTGTACTGAGTCGAGCCCATATTCTCTGACTGTTCATATTGAATCTACGTAGGTACAGTCGAGAGAGTGACCTCCATTCCCTCTGATGAAGAGGAGGGGAGTGGAGACAAAGTGGAACTCGGGGGTTCAGGTAAGCGTAGGTTCTAGCGTTGTTGATCTTTCTGTGCTAGGGTTTTTGTCAATGTTCCCCTCACACTTGCAGCTGGCCCCTCTCATGCAGTTACTGGCAAGGAGGGTCCCTCCTCTTGGGCGGGTGATTCAGGCGAATCAGAGACGGATGATGACGCTTCAATCCACGAGGCGCTATCGAGCGAGGAGGAGGCGTCGGCACATGCAGGAGAAGGGGGAACCTTTACTTTCGAGGGAGCACCGGTCGAGGATGAACCCTCAGCGCGAGAGTCTCCAACCCAAAGGGAGGCCCCCACTGGGCTGGTGGCTACCTCCCTGCCTGTGGTGACCTACGATTCTGTCGCTGCTACTCTGATGGTATCGGCGGTCGTGCCGGCTTTAGTGGCGCCAATCGCTGTTTCTACGGTTATGACCACCAGTGCCTCTATCGTAACTTCATCCTCGGCAGAGGAGGCCGCCCTCTCTCCCTTGGAACGCTCGCGAAAGAGGTAGGTGGTGCGAGCCCTGATTAACTTCTAAGACACTTTAGCTGACTGCATCAAGCTGGCCTTGGAAGAGAGCTGTCCTTTCGAGGAGTTCAAGGAGGATCTCGAACGCGATGTGTTCTTTTTAATCAAGAGGCTTGGCGCCACCGTGGCGAAGCCATACTTTCAGCATCTGGAAGAAGTGGAGGAGGCTGTTCAGCAGGTGCTCGCCCTTCGCGCGAAGAGTTCCACAGTTATTGATCTCACCTCCAACGAAGTTTGAGCAGCCGTGGAAGACCGCGCTCGTCGTCTGAATGAGGCTATGTCATTAGAGACGAGGTTGTCCGTGGAGTTGGAGCAAGCCAAGGTTGAGGATGCCCGAGTGGATCATGAGCAACAGACGGCGGATAACCGCCTCTCTCGCCTATCCTCCGAGATAGAGAGGCTAAAGCAAGTTATAGCCAATGCGCAGGCTTCCTTGGCCATTCAAGAGAAGGCTCGTGAGCAAGTGGCGAAGGAGTTGGAGGATATTGAGTCTCGTCGGTAATTGGTCGCTAGTACCGTCGAGGAGAAGGATCGAGCCCTCAAGGAGGTCAAGGATACCGTCCAGGACTTGGTATCACGCACCGAGGAAGATCTTCGTCGAGAGATCTTGCAGAAATTCGAGCTTCGCTATGCCGGGGAGATCCGTGAGGCGGAACGACGATTGAGAGCACTGTAGTTTGCCTTTGATTCCCTGCTGTAACAGGATTTCCTTATTATGAATGAAATTATCCTTTTATTCTGGTGACTATCACTCGTGCGCGTACTCTATATATATACATATATATATACTTTTTTTTTGTGCGCTAGTTGGTGTTTGGCCGCAAGAGACTCTTATCGGCGGATTTCTGTTACAGACTCGCCTCACCTACGGGCGGATCCTATCTGAGGGCGAATCCGAGGGGTTATACCAATAACGGCTTCGGCTGCGGGTGAGCTTCGCTTTTAGCGGGTCGTGTGTTAACCCACGCGCGTGTTGGTTACGGAGACGTGGGCACGTCGCTTCGCATTAAATGCGGCGCGATGGGTCTCTTCGTCCTCCACACCCGATTCAGGTCGTTGGTTGGAGATCGAGCCAGGTAACCGTCGAATCCTAGCCGTTCATATGGGATCCGGATCATTCGACCTTCCCCTTAACTGTTTGGGCCTGAAGGGTCTAATCGAGCCACGGATAACTGTCTAGGGTCATGGTATTTAGTATCCTTCCCCTTTGTCGAGAAAGACCGTAATTTCCTTGTCGTCTTCTTCAGAGGGAATCCAAATTTCTCTTGTGTCCTCCAGATGGCGCCGAAGGTGAAGAGGGTCACTCCAAAGAAGAGAAAGGAGGCGTCTTCTTCAGGTGCCGCCACTGCTGAAGGTACGTTTTTACTTCAACCCCCATTCAGGTATGGGTAGGTGTTTCTCGTCTGACCCCTTTTTGTGTTATTGTTGCTTTTCACGGTCCATGAAGATGCGCCGCCTCACGAAAAACACAAGGCAGAGCCTATCTTGATTTTCGACAATGAATTCGAGAGCCCCGCGACTTCTCCTGCCTTAGGCTTCGTTCCCCAGCCGGGAACTGAACCCTGCCTCGAGGTTCCACCTATCGCGGTGCTCACCCCGGGTCAAGAGCCTGCCTCCCCTGATTCCTTGTCTCTGCAGGCTCACCTTGAGGAGTTTGAGAACGCCGTGAAGCAGGTGATCTCCCTCGTCAGCCTTGGTATGGGGAGCTACGACCACTTCAAACAGTCTCTCTTGGATCGCATGGTTGATCTCAGGCGGTTGGGCGAGAACCGGATTGCTACGCGCTGCCTGCAGAAGCTCCTCTTCCTGGAGTCTCGTTTGGGGAGCCTAGAGATCTTGTTGCGGGAGGGTTTGGCGGCTGACGTGGAATCTTGCCTGGTTCGCGTCAGGCGCCAGGAGGCCTGGGAACAGGAGGTTCGTTCCAAGGAAATAGCGGACTTGGAGTCCGTTGTTGATTTTTGGGTGAATCAACAACACTCATTAGAGGAGCAAATTATCAACCTCAATCGCACCATATCTCGCCTGAGAACTGAATTGGGACAGGCGGAGGCGAATTTGAAGGGGCTCCAAGCCGACGTTGTAAAGGTCAGTAAGACCGCTGAGGCGGAAACTCGAAGCCTCCAAGCCTTGCGCGAGGAAGATGCTGCCGCCAGGTCGAGCTCTGAAGACCGGATTCGAAAGGCGGCTGAGGACAAAGCTTGGGAGGACCACGCGAGAAGGGTGGCAATGGTCAAAGAAGAGCTCTCCTCTTTTAATTTGTTCGACTGAGATCTCAAACTTGTGCTTGTGTTAAGACATTTTGCCTGTTTGTTTTGCTTTTGAAACTATGCCATGACTTGTTTGTTTATGAAGTCATAACTTTGTTCAAATGTATTGTCTTAAAGAAAAACTGGTGTATGTTTTGCTCTTTTGAACGTAACATTACAACTTTCTTAGTTGTAAAATCATAGCTTTGTTCAAATGTACTGTCTAGAAGCATCTGATGAAGTTCGTGTTTCCTTGTCATACTTCCTTTTAGAATGTCACCATTCAATGCTTCTCTGGTATGATCAACAACGATTTTAGGTGGCACCCCTTGGGCGGTGACGAGCTTGTTTCGAAGGTTCAACCCGAATACAGGCAGGTTCATGCTGCAGGGAGGCTCGGGTGACGGCGAGTCTGCGTGGAAGGCCATACTAAACCGCCGGCGAGCTCTTTCGGTCCCCACTCGAGTGTAGGTGAGCTCATGCTGCAGGCTAAGACTCGAATGACCATGCCATAAATTACCTTCCAAAATGCTGGCGAGTTCCTGCTGTCAGTGGGACTCACTTGCGGTGAATTTGCTGGAAGGTTGAATTCGACTGCTGGCGAATTCCAACTACAAGCGAAACTCGTGTGATGTCGGTCTCGCGTTGGAAACCAGAGCTGGCCGCTGGCAATTTTAGGCATCAAGCGAAATTTGTGAGAGGGGAATTTGTCTTGACAGTTGAACTCGACCGATGGCGAGTTCGTACTGCAATTGAACTCAAGTGACGGCGAATCCGTCCCTCAGTCGAAGATCTGGAATGCGGGCGAGATTCATGCCACGCGTCTGCTTATGGGCCCTTATGCTTGCCAGCTAAGGTCTCCTTTTAATGCTCATTGATGGTGAAGCGATGGGACGCCTCGCCTCTTGGGCTCAATCCGATCGGTCCGTTTGGGGTCCCGAGAGGAATGGCCTTCATTAGCGTGGAGCTCGAGGCGTCGCAGGACACCTGTGCTGCTCGATTGCTTGGGATGACAAATCTCAGCCGTCGAGTTCTCGAAAATATATCATGTACTTGCCGTCCTTTCAGCAAGGTCTTCACGTCTTCAAAATATTTTCAAGTGAAAATCACCACATAAATCCTCATGGCCTCCGCCTCTGATCATAGCTCTTCCGAGGGCGTTGGCTCCTCTTCCACCGTCGTTGACGTCGGTCCTCCGCCCGCTTCCCCCGTGAGTTTGATCCAGGGGTCTTCTGCCCCCGACCCCGCATCTCACCCCGTATTCGAGGCCCTTCAGAGGTTGGAGGGTTTGGTATGAGGGTGCCGAGAGGTACTATGATGCGCTTCCTCTCCTGGAGGCAGGTTTAAGGGCTGTCCGCCACGCGGGTAGTACCTCGCTCGCACGGCGGTGTGAGCAGGAACTGGGTCGTGTGGAGGGATGGATGTACCGTCTTGAGGAGTTGGTACATGACGATCCTTCTGACGTGCCACCACCCCTTTCGCTACGCCTCCTGCTCGAGCGTGAGGACCGGGCGAAGCGGGTACAAGCGAAGGAGGCCGAGCTTAAGCGTCTGCGCAAGAAGCACCAGGCGATGCTGGCCAAGATGGACGCCTACATCGACGCCGCCTTCTTCGAAGACGCAGGGTCCTCTCGTGGTGAGGCGCAACTACGGAAGCTTGAGCTGGAAAATAGGCGGATCTGCTGTGCCGCTAGGGAGGCAGATCGATCGCTTTAGCTCCTCCGCCAAGAGGAAGAGGAAGGCGAAGCTGCCCTTGCCAAGATGCGACAAAAGCAGGAGGAGACGGCGAAGGCCCAACGTGCGGCGGACCTCTCGGTGGTCAAAGCCAAGATCGCTACCTTCAGCCTGTTGAAGTTCTTGTAGCGCCATGCTCCCCCCCCCCTTTTTTTCTCTTTTGTTTGTGACTTAGTCGATGCTGTGCGCATCATAACTTAAGAAAAACAACTTATGCATGTAAATTTTGGCCCGTAATGGCCTTTGGTTTTGGTTACTCTTCTGTTTCGCCTGCATAGTTTTCTTCTTCCTTCATTTTTTTATTTTTCTTAGTATGTATTCGGCTTGTTTTGCCTTTAGGTTGAATTCGCCTGCGTTATTTGGCCTTTGCCCATGCCTTTTCTGGCGAACTCGCCTTGGACTTGGTCATTTGGCCTTTTCTCTGCTTGTGGCTATCTGTGACGTGGGGTCGGGTCGATCCCGACCTTCGCATTGCAGCTTCGGTAGGACCAAGAGGGTAACACTTAGCCCTAGATCAGGTACGGTTGCTCGTGCATGCGACCAACCGATGTCACCAATTTTTGACTTGCCGCTCAGTGGGTTGTCGTTCGGAGGCACTGTCGGGCGTGACGTCTGTCGAGCCGCCCTTGATAGCTGTCATCATCCGCGAGGGTAACAACACAGGTGACAATCGAGTCATTCAGGGATGTAGGAATATGACGATCGATCGTTGTAGGAGCCATCGCGTGGTAGGCTGCTACCCATCAGTTACCCTAAGGGGATATTAGGGTATCTGGAATAGGCCAAGTAGTTCAGGGACGTAGGAGTGTGACTATCGACCGAAGTAATAACACGTCGCATGGTAGGTTATTACTTAGGCTGTGCCATTCGTAGAGATAGCCGTGCCAGTCATCGGAGGTAATCATTAACCTGATGAAGTTTTGTCACGATCAGAGCGACTATGAGGACTTACCATTCTTCAGAAGAGGATTGGTGAGTTGATTCTGTCAAAAGTGACAGTGGGGGTCCCGCCATCCTATTGAATAGGATTGGCGGGGGATTATGGCTCTGGTCCTAACTATCCGAAGGTTTGACCAAGTGGGCATTCGGCGCGGCTCATCTGATATGCTAATCTCGCCTGTTTTGAGCGGTTCGCCTGTACTGGGAGTCTGGCCTAAGATATGGAGATCGCCTAAACCGTTAGGCTCGCCTAATCCGAGCGATTCGCCTGTACTGGGAGTCTGGCCCAAGATACGGAAGTGTAGGGAACAGTTTAACCTCTTATACCAGTTGGAGGATGTGAGGGCCAGTTTAGACTCATGCACTCATGGGAGTTGGTGAAGAAGAACTAAGGATAGTACTTCTTTAAATATTTACCATTGATGGGCATCATGATCTTATCGCCGTTAGGTTTGACGAGGCGATAGGCGCCGTTCGAGTAGACTGTCTCTATTACGAACGATCCTTCCCATTTGGGCTGAAATTTGCCCTTCTTCTTGGAGGTGAGAATCATCGATCGGCGAACGGCCAGTACCAGTTCCCCTTCCTTGAAGGCTCGGCGTCTGACTTTCTTGTCGAAAGCCTTAGCCATCCGAGCTTGATAGAACTCGATGTGCTGTTGAGCTTCTAATCGTTTGTCGTCCAACGCTTCAAGCTCGGCGAGTCGTTGTTGGTGATTGTCTTCCACCGTCATCCCTGTTGCCAAGGCGACGCGGAGGGACGGAATTTGAATTTCCAATGGCAATACGGCCTCACAGCCGTACACCAATGAGTAGGGCATGTGGCCAGTTGGTGTGCGAACCGTTGTGCGATATGCCCACAAGCTCTCGCCAAGTTTTTCATTCCAATCGCGTTTGCTGGTGGAGGTTAACTTGGTCAAGGTCTTGATGATTGTTTTGTTGAAGGCCTTGGTCAAGCCATTCGCCGATGGGTTATAGGCCGTGGAGGAGAGGTTCTGTATTCGGAATTTGTCACAGAACCTGGTGAATGCATGGCTAACAAACTGCGTGCCATTGTCATGGATGATACGTCGGGGTATGCCGTATCGGTAGATGACATGGTGTTTGATGAACTTAATCACGTCGTTAGTCTTGACTTCTCTTAAGGGGATGGCTTCGGCCCACTTAGAGAAGTAGTCAGTGATCGCGAGAATGAAGCGATGACCTCTCGCCGAGGGTGGGGATATTGGTCCGACTATGTCCATCCCCCATGCCTCGAAAGGCCATGAAGCCTTTGTCGGGTGTAGGTCCTCGGGCGGCTGATGCATGTAGTTGGCGTGGATCTGGCACTCATGGCAGCACTTTGCGTAGACGACTGCGTCGTGAACCATCCCAGGCCAGAAGTAGCCTATCCTTCATAGGCGATCCTAAAGTTTGGGTCCAGGCTGGTGAGCTCCGCAAACGCCGTTGTGGGCCTCACGCAGAGCTTCTTGGGCTTCTGTCTTGAAAGGCATCAAAGCAACAAGCCGTCGTATGACTTTTGATACAACGTCTTGATGGTCGAATCATAGTAGAATCTTGTAGCACGTCTCCGGACAGACTCCTGTTCCCTTGCATCTTCGGGCAGCACGCCGTATAGGACGTAATTGATGATCGGGAGGCGCCAGTTCTCAAGATTGGGCTGATCCAAGACCTGATGGGTGGCGTTCGCTTCTGAGGCGTCTTTCAGTCGAAAGAGCCTTCTGCTTGCCACTGTGACCCATTGGGTTGTCCCGAGCGGTTAGGCCAGATTGGCTGCCAAAGAGGCGAGGGCATCCGCATGTGTGTTCTTGGAACTTAGCACGTGCTCAATGCGGAAACTCTCGAATGATTCCATTAATTGGATAGTCGCTTTGTGGAGTGGGATCAGGTCGTCATTCCTAACTTCGTATTCACCGGTCATCTGCTTGACGATGAGTTGGGAGTCGCCGTAAGCCTCGAGATGCCTTATCCCTAACTCTTTTGCTAACTCGAGCCCAATGAGTAATGCGTTGTATTCGGCCACATTGTTGGTGCATGGCTTCGTCAAAGAAAAGGCTCGGGGCAGCACGTGGTTATTTAGAGAAGTGAGGACTACCCCCACTCCTGCAGCAATAGAGCCATCCGCGGCTACGCGAGACACGCCGTCGAAGAACATCTGCCATACCTCCGGTAACGAAGTTACGTTTGCTTCGGGCAGTTCGTCTGGCAAATCTTCAAACAAGTCGGTCTTCGCCCCCAGCGGGTGACTAGCTATGAGGTCACAGATGGCCTGTCCCTTGACAGATTTTTGTAGCATGAAGTGGATATCATACTGAGAGAGTAGGAGAGCCCACCTGGCCAGGCGCCAGTTTAGCGCTGCCGGTTGTGTCATGAAGACCCGGATGGGGTTCATTCGGGAGATGACATGGATTGTCTGGCCGACCAGGTAGTGTCGCATCTTTTGGATGGTGAACACCAAGGCCAAACATTCTTTCTTGACCATCGGGTACCGTTGCTCAGCGCCTTGCAGGGTCCTACTTAGGTAGTAGATGCCTTGCTCATGGCCCGCGTCATCATTTTGTGCCAAAAGAGCACCCAGAGAATGCTCCATAGCCCGTACATAAATGAGAAATGGTCTCCCTGAGATTGGTGTGGCGAGGACGGACGGGTTCGAGAGGTAAGCTTTGATGTCCTTAAAGACCTTTTGGCAAGGCTCGTCCCATACGAAGGAAGTGCCTTTCTTCATAAGCTTGGAGAACGGCTAACATTTGCCCTAAAGATTTGAGATGAATCTTCGGATATAAGCCAATCGTCCCTGGAGACCTCTTAATTCTTTGAGGTTCCAGGGTGGTCGAAGCTCTTGAATGGCTCGCACCTTATCGGGGTCAATTTGGATCCCCTTCATTGTGATGACAAAACCGAGGAACTTACCACTAGCCATTCCTAGGAATGATTTTGTAGGATTCATCTTGAGCTGGTGAGTCCTCATGAGTTCGAATATCGTCCTCAAGTCTTGGAGGTGGTCGCCTTTGTGGCGACTCTTCACGACCAGGTCGTCTACGTAGCACTCCACCGTTTTCCGCAAGTGTTCTCGAAAGATCGTGCTCATGGCTTGCTGATAGGTTGCGCTGGCATTCTTGAGTCCGAAGGGCATGACTGTGTAGCAGTACACCCCTATAGGAGTGCGGAACGACGTGTGCTTCTCGTCCTCAGGGTGCATTTTGATCTGATTGTACCCGGAGAAACCATCCATGAAGGACATCCTTTCAAATCCGCATGTGTTGTCGATGATGACGTCCGTGATGGGCAAAGGAAATTCGTCTTTAGGGCATGCGACATTGAGATCTCTGAAGTCGATGTAGACACGGATCTTACCGTTTTTCTTTAGGACCGGCACGATATTGGCCACCCAGTCGGGGTGTTGTTCCTCCCTGATAAAACCGGATTCGATGAGTTTCTTTACTTCGGCCTTGATCGCCTCCATGATTTGAGGGTGAAAACGCCTCTGCTGTTGCTTGACCGGCTTGGCGTCTGAGCTGATGTTGAGGCGATGCGTAGCGACCCGCGGATCCAAGCCAGGCATGTCTTCATAATTCCATGCGAATACGTCAATGTATTCCCGTATGAGGGCGATGAGATCTCCTTTTTCTTGAGGAGGCAGACTGCCGCTGATGAATATGGGCTTGGGATTCACGTCCGTGCCCATGTTCACCTGGAGGATTTCATCTTCGGTGGGTGGTTCCCGTTGCTCGAAGCGACTACTCCACTGGGCGTTAACATGGCGATCCCACGTTTCGTCGTACAGCGGAAGCTGTCCATCCTCCGCCGTTTCGGCGGGATCCATTGTAGCCATGTTGACTGTAAGGTTATCAAACAAATCTCTCATGCTGACATCCGAGTCCCAAGCCGAGGTTGCTGACGACTGTTCTCCTGAACAGGCGTAGTCCGAATCCTCATTGACATAACAGCACAAATCTGATGAGGAAGAGGAGTAGCCTAAGCCCCTCCGAGTCTTGTTGAAGTAATTCGAGGGTCTACCCCTGGGTACGCGGGCAGGTCGAATGACCGTTTTGCGACCTCTGCCGTCATCCAGGCCCTCCAAGCGAGTGAGGTCATATCCCATGTCACTCATCATGCGCCTGGCGACTTAGCTGTACTGCGAGAATTGAGGCGCGGGGTCCTCGTCTTCAGATTCATCCCATAGGGTGCGTAGGGGACGATCGATTCGGCCAAAAATAATATATTTTTGATAAGTATTTTGGGCCGGCACAACAAGTATAGCTCGTGACGATTCAATCGGCCGTGTTCTCGTGACATATGACGAACATACTGGCAGGTGTAGGGAGGGATCGCCGCAGAGTTTTGCCCATAGGTCGTTGGGCTCATCATCCTCAGACGTAGAACAAGACGACACATAAGCAAAGTTGGACTTCTCATTCATGACAATCTTCTCCGCCTGAACGGCGTTGGTTACATGATGACTCTCATAACCGATTACAATTGACTCGAAGTCGTTTAGAATTAAGTTATCGCTGTACTCAGGTTCGCTATCCGCCTCGTTGCCGCTCTCCGGTTCTTCAACCGGTGGCTCGACGGGGTCCTGATACAACAGAGAATCCGTGAAGTAGTTTTCGACGCCTTTGAAGGGTTGCTTGTCGGCCACCACTGTTTTTACTTGCTCATAGTCGTCCACATATTTCAAGCATTGGTGAAGGGTGGATGGGACTATTCGGTTGCCCTCCACGGGCGTCCTAAAAGTACGTTGTAGGAAGGCTCGGCATCGATGACGTAGCAGGTCACTTCCGTCTTCATGTCGCCTATTCGGCATTTCAGGCGGATCTTGCCCAACGGCCGTGTTCCTGTGGCGTTAAAGCCAAAAATGGTTGTGGTGGTCGAGGAAAGACGTCTTGGTGGTATTCCCATGTGCTTGATTAACTTTAGGGGTACGATGCTCAACGCAGAACCCAAGTCGACCTGAATCCGATCCACTTTCGACGAACCGACGTATCCTGTGAAGTACAGCGGCCGATCGTGAGATGTGCTCTTGATGAGCATGTCTTCAGGAGTGAAAGTGATGCACGGGACCCGTCTCTCGGAAATTTGGCAGCAAGTTGCGCATTCTCGTTCTGCCTCTACCTCTTTCGAGAAATGGGTCGAGAACACCTCTGAGTCGGCCAACGCCTCTTGTAAGGCCTCTCGGGTAGACCTGGACAGCCGGAGGAGGTCGTACATAGTAATTCACGTAGGGATGCTTTTCAGCTGCGCGAGCACGTTGAACCGGAAAGGTTGGCGGCCTGAACTTGGCCCGTCTGGATTGGGAGGGGTTGTCGCGGCCGGCCTCGCGGGAGGTCCTATCGGGTTCTCCGCCCTCTTGGGATATTCCTTCACGAATTCCTTCCCAGCTCTCGTGGCGAAGACGTTGGCGTCCTCTTCGGAATCGGTCAGGGCGGTTATTGCTGCGTTATCTCTATCTGGGATGGTAGAAATGACGTTGCAATGCGTTCCCTTAGCTTCCTTCGAAGGTCTTGTAGTCCATTGTTCATCGTTGAGGAGGTCTGGATGGAACCACATTACCTGCCTTGATGGCAGAGTCTGTGGGACCAAACCCTTCCCCCGTTGGTTGTAAGGATCGTCATTGGTGATCTTCAAAACCGCCTTGGGGATGGGAATTACCCCTGCCGGAGCTTGGACCTCCGGGAGATCTGTCCCAAAACTCAAGGTGATCATGTTCGTTGTCACCTGCTTCTGGACCTTCTCTTTTTTCAAGACCCCTGCGTCGTAGAGGGCCTGAAGCTTGTCTTTGAGGACGTAGAATTTGGTCGTGTGGTGACCAAAGAACCTGTGATAGGCACAGTAAGTCGGGTCACCGGTTTTGTCCGCCTCCTCAGGCTTCGTGGCTTCTGGCAGTTTGATTTGACCGCTCTTGAGCAGCGTATCGAACGTCGCCACCACCTGATCTTCCTTGAAGTTGTATTGCCGTGGGGGACATTGCTCGAATTGCCTGGGCTTTGGCCTTTGGGCAGCCTTCGGCGTCGGGGCGGAATCGACTGTCATGATTTCCTTTCCTCTCGTTCGAGGGGGATTCTTTGGCGCAGCCGGCTCCGCGGCTCCCTTCTTGGGCTGGGGTTCTTCGGCCTCTAGCCTCTTGATCATGTTTTCCACCTGTTCGCCCTGACGCACAAGCTCCTTCCACGTCTGAGTCTCTACCGCGCCTATCTTGGACAAAATATGGATCGACAGGTTGTTGTGGTACATCTCGATCAGTGTCTACTCGGAAACTTGGTCCTGACAGTGGACTGATCGATTCCGAAATCTCTTCACGAAGTCATTAACCGACTCCGACTTCCGTTGTTTTTCAGCAAGGAGAGTGGCCATTGACACTTCCGTGTCGCGTCGAAGAAGCGGGCCAAAAAGAGTCTTTCGACGTTGGCCCACGACTTGATAGAGCCGGGTTCCAGCTTACGGAACCATTCGAAGGCCACCCCCTTGAGGGTGCTTATGAATAGTCATGTGAGAATGGCGTCGTTCCCCATAAGGAATCCAGTCTGCGCCATGAAGTAGTAGATGTGCTGCGAGGGCGAGCCCTTGCCGTCAAATTGCACTAAGCTGATCGGCTTGAACTTTGTCGGGTAAGGGACCGTATCCTATTCAACAGGGTAGGGACGGATCACCCCCAGCTTGTTCATGTTTTGCTGAAGCTTCAGCACGTTGAGCTGGTCTTGGAACTCATCGAACCTCTTGTCATGGATGCTATCCTTGGTACGTGACGTCCCCAGCGACGTTTTGGAAGAATAATCGGATTGCGGATTACTGTTGTCTTCCGTTTCCGTCGCCGGGCGACGGGGAGGTACCCACTCCTTATCCCCAGTTCGTCGGGGTAAGGGGCGTTGGGTTCTCTTCTTCTTCTTCTTCTTGTTCAGAAGTTGCTCCATCATCTCTCTTAGAGAGTCGATGGTCGCCTGCTGTTCCTCTAGCTTTTGAGCCACCGTCTGCTCGTGGGCGAGTTCAGTCATGTGTACCCTCGCCGGTGCGTCTTGGCTCGAATGCGAGGTTTGGGACGTGGCTGCCGCCGAATGGATCTCGTCCTCGCTGTAGGAGGGGGGTGCCAGGGCGGAGTAATCAAACCCGATGCTTACCCCCTTACGACTACGGGTACGCTGGTATATGCCGCCTTATCCGCGTTGGGCGAACCGGCGGTTAGGTCCCAGAACGGAGTCCGAGTCTGAGGAATCGGAAAGTATTGCCTTACCCCTATCCGTCATATTAATTGTGGCGGACGGGAGCTTCAGGTCGTCGAGAGCACGCCCTTTCTGGCGGCGGTGTCTCTGACGGGTGGGCCTAGGCCGAGAAGGTCGTAGAGAGAGCCTCTCGAATACTGAGGGTTTTGTCGTTCCTACGCATTGATAGTCGGCGAGTACTGTGTGAATGAGTCTCTTGCAATGGCACTGAGGATTTGCCTCATGTATGGTGTGTTTGCGAGTTAGGTACTCCCGGAGGTCTTCTGTGGGTGACTGGCGAATACCCCCAAGGTCAGATGGGTCGCCTGAGTGATCGCACGAGAGGGTCTAGGATGCACCTCCTGCCGTACACTGGGTGGAACGCCTTGAGGTAGGAGTTGGGTTAGTTTGCCTTGACAGGTGAACTCTCGCGTTCGGGCGAATCCCAACATGCGGGCGAAACTCAACCCATTGCTCGCGCCGGCGAGTAGGCGAGGTATCGTCTATTGATTTGTCTCTGAAGCTATCCGCCAGGTGGTCGGGGTAAGATCCGCCCATTTTTGAGGATTCGCTTGCGTGGGCAGACTCACGCGCTCGCGGTAGTTCATTCGCATCAGGGATGTGACCTGAGAAGCGAAGTTCCCGTGAGCGAGTGGCCTTGTCTTTTCCCGTTGGCGCTCCTGATTTGGAGGGCCTTCCGGTGTCAGATGAGTTGCCTCCTCGCTGCTGGCGAGCTCTTCTAGAGGGAAGAGCGTTCGTAAGGATTGTGACAGTATGAACCTCGTCGGAATGAACTGGTGCCTCTTTCGGGATGGGCGTTACCGAGGGTCGTTTGGCGACCCATCTAGTAGGCTTTCGTCCCATGCTCTCGATCTGTGGCTTGGCCGTGAGAGACTTTGGGGCGGGTTTCTCCGACGAGACTCGGGTAAAGCCTTCGGGCGCGGGAGCTTTGACCGTCTGAGGTTAGCTCCTGCGCACGACTCTGTGGCGCTTGCGGGACGCTTCGCCACCGGAAGAGGAAGAAGACAAGTACTCTTCGTACTTGGCTTGGTCGAACTCGATCTCTAGGGACTCAACCGTCGTCCCAACAGCAACCTCGTCGAACTGAGCTACCACCATTTCGTTTGAGGAAATAGCTGCTCCCACTGTGGTCGCCATCTTCTGTATGGTGTAAATTTCTGATTTTCCTGGAAACAGGAAGATTTTGTTTGTATTTATAAGAATGGCTTGTTACAAACTAATCAATCGGAATTACAACAGAAGCAGAGGGAATGCCCTCTTTGTTTAGTGTGGGGACTTTCGGTAGCTATAGGATGCTTCGCTCGGTGCTCGTGCCGAGTCTGCTTCCCTTGGACGGTTTGATCGAGGTTGCTGGAGAGCTTCAGTTCTCAGTAGAAGCTCAGGTTGATGGAGTTCAAATCTTCTAGTTTGCCGGCGATCGGGGCTCGGAACTAGGAGGTGGTGCTGCAGCGCAAGGATGTGCAAAGAGCTTATCGTTGATCCTTTTCTCAAGGTTCTTCCGACTTCCTTGTGACCGACCTGTGATCTCCCCTCTCTTTCTTGATTGATCGATCCCCTTTAAGGTTGCTGAAAGAAGCTCTTAAATAGGAGAGAGATAGCTTGGCTGCTCCTTAAATTATGGGATGTGACCATACATTATTCAGAGATATCCTGCTGTCCCTCTGTGGCACAAACAGTCATTCGAGGAGCTGCGCACTACATCACGTTGCGCAGGAGCGGGAAAGCCCCTCCTCGTATCAGTGACGGCGGCTGCCAGGTACTTGAGTAGATTTGGCTAACTCATTGAGCCTCGACGGCTCCGGCCCTTCGAGCTGCATTTATGAGGGCGCAGGCTGCTCTGGCGCCTATCTGCTCACTTGCGCTGCGAGCCACCGAGTGACCACCTGACGGTCCTGGGGTGCTGTGCCCCCTCTCCTCTCCTTATGTATGAATAGGGGCAGGAGAATGGACGTCTCGCACCTGAATTGGCTTGGACAGCTTACCGCATGCCGGCAGCTCCAGCTCCTAACCTTGATGGTTGAGGTGAGTCGCATTTATGAGCATGCAGGTTGATCTGATGCCTGTCTGCTCGCTCGGATTGTGGGCGGCCATCTGACGAGCTTAGAGCAATGTGCCTTTCCCTTCGCATTGCGGGAAGTGGGGGAGGCTTATCCCTGAGAACCCGGCTTTCGACTCACGTAGGTGGATTTGGACCCCTACAAGCGGATTTGGCTCATGAGGGCGGATTTGGACCCCTGCAAGCGGATTTGGCTCATGAGGGCGGATTCACCCTACTGGCGAGTCCATGTGATTTGGCGCGTGAGGGCCAATGTGGGACTCGTGCGTCAGCGAGCCCGTTTCGTGGTTACAATCCATTCTCCATGGTCCTGACTCGTGGATGAATAGGTTTGTCAGTCCGCCGCGGTAATTTTTACCGTCTACAACCACTTTAAATATCCAGATGCCTCAGAGCAGTTAGCTGAACAGGGGGTGACTAAAGCTGTTCCCTCTAGGACATTGGCGGAAATGGGGGTGATCACGACTCCTCCTACACCTGTAGTTGCGGAGAAAGCCTAACAAAAACAAAAAGGGAAAGAGCCTCTACACCAGGAAATCCAAAACCCGAAGCAGTCTCGGTTCAATCTACCGATTGGAAGAGATAAACCGGGGAGCTCGAGTACTCCGCATCGCTTCGATATCATGGCACAACTAGCTAATATACCGGCTAGAATAACGTTGTATGAATTATTGCGTCTCTCAAAAGACACGAGGGAGGCATTACAAGAAGCTTTGAGCAATTCTGAAGTTTTTGTAACTAGAATCAAACCATCTCCTGAAGAACCAGAGACGTCGGTTCAACACTGCAATCTTATGGCGCACCATTTTCTCTGCATTTCTTTTACCAAAGAAGACATGCAGATGAAGAACTCGAAGCATGATCGGACCTTGTACTTCACCGGGCACATTGGCTCCAGCGTGATCAACCGGATCCAAGTCGATCCGGGTTCCGCTATCAGCATCATGCCACTCCGATTGATGTATAATCTCGGAATACCGAAAAGTAAGCTAGCTTCCACGGGCACTACGATCTACGTATTCAACATCACTGGGTCCAGACCCTTGGGAAAGATTCGAATAAAATGCCAGATCAGGGACTTAAAGTCAGAAGTTACCTGTTACGTGATTGACGCGGAAACATCCTATAACTTACTGTTGGGTCGGCCCTAGATCCACGGTAATCTTATAGTCCCGTCAACTCTTCATCAGTGCCTCAAATATGTGGACACTAATAATGAAGTCAAGATGGTGGTCGCGGATAAGCAACCGTTTAAGGGGTTGGAGAACTATTTCACCGATTCCCTTCTATACGGTGCCGAATCCAATACTGAACCATCGGCCCAAGGAACGGACAGCGGGGACGAAGCTGATACCGAAGCTGGGTTTGATTATGATGGTGGTTTTGTACTTAATGACATTGTACTCATTGTAATCAATCTTAACGATGAAGAATCATCGGAAAGTAGTTGTAACTGGCAACTTGCCGACGATATTGCAATAAATGATGATTTAGAGTACTCGTTGTGTCAGTATTACAGAAGGGCTATATAATAACCCTGATTTGTATATGCCGCTTCAATCATTTTGTATGACGAAAAAGCAGGTACAAGATCCATTCAGAACGACACTTGTCATTCCTGCAAAGACAGGGGGGTGGAAAAGAGGTTATCTATGGTAAAGGAAGAGAATCTCCGCTACCAGACCACTTCTTGGAGGAGGAAGACAATGATGATAAACCTGCCCCTCATCTATTTAGGTATAACATGAAAGCGCGCGATCTCATGAAGAAGTATGGATATGATTTCACGCTCGGAGAAGGTCTTTGCTTTGGTCGAGTTCCGCGAGTTCCGCCTCGAATGGCCTATGTACCAAAAGGAAAACCGACGATTATTATCGTCACAGAAGAGGTTTAGGCTATGTCTCCTCATCTGATGATGAATGTTGCTGGCAAGTTATTGATCAAATTGCTAACAAAGCTAAAAATAGATATTCTTCTGATTCATCAGCTTGGGATTCCGACGCTAGTCTTGGAGAAATGTTCAAAAAGCTAATGTCGAATATGACTACGGTTGACCCGACGACGATAGAGGATGACGATCAAATGCCAACTTGGGAAGATCCTTGGGTTTATCACCTAAACATGCAGTACGGCAATCGGTTTGAACAAAGAGAACCTCCTACCGAAGATCAAGTGGTCCAAGTGAATATGGGTGATGAGGATAATCCGAAACCAATTTTCATTAGCGATAGCCTCCCGCCGGAAGAGAAAGAAGAGTTAATCTCTCTTATCAGGGGATACATTGATGTGTTCGCCTGGAACTATGAAGACATGCCAGGACTCGATCCGAACGTAGCAGTGCATCGTCTCAATATTAAGCCGGATGTCAAACCTATCAAATAACAACAAAGACGGTTTCGTCCGCAGATGATGGAGGCAATCGAGGCCGAAGTTAAAAAGCTTATTGACTCGGGCTTCGTTAGGGAAGAGCAACATCCCGAGTGGCTTGCCAATATTATCCCGGTCCTTAAGAAGAACAGGAAAATTAGGGTTTGTATTGACTTTAGAGACCTCAACGCTGCCTGCCAAAAAGATGATTTTCCCATTCCCATCACAGATGTCATCATCGACAATACGTGCAGGTTCGAGAGGATGTCTTTCATGGATGAGTTTTCTGGTTATAACCAAATAAAGATGCATCCAGATGATGAAAAGCATATCGCGTTTAGAACACCCCTCGACGTTTTCTGCTACACGGTTATGCCATTCGGCTTAAAGAATGCAGGTGTCACATATCAGAGAGCCATGTCGAAGATTTTTCAGGAGCATCTCTGAAAAACTGTCGAATGCTACGTGGATGATCTAGTCGTGAAAAGTCGTGACAAGAATGACCACATTAAAGACTTGAAGATCATGTTCGATCTGATGCGGACCCATCAATTGAAAATGAATCCTACCAAGTCTTTCCTCAGAATGTCCAGTGGTAAATTCCTTGGATTCGTCGTCACTACGAAAGGAATTCACATCGACCCTGATAAAGTAAAGGCAATTAATGAGTTACAACCTCCGGGAAATCTTAAAGAGCTCAGAGGATTGCAAGGGCGGTTGGCTTATATCCGTCGGTTCATCTCGAACCTCTCAGGAAAATGTCAACCATTCTCCAAACTCACAAAGAAGGGCGTATCGTTCGTATGGGACGACGCTTGTCAAAAAGCATTCGAGAGTATTAAAGAATATCTCTCAAAACCTCCTGTACTCGTTGCACCGAAATTGGGAAAACCGTTCTTGATTTATGTCAAGGCGATGAGCCACTCATTAAGTGCACTGCTCGCACAAGATGACGATAACGGCCATGAACAGGTAATATATTATCTGAGTCGGACTTTGGTAGGTGACGAATCCCGATATCCCATGATCGAAAGAGAATGTCTCGCCTTGGTATTCATAATTCAGAAAATGCGGTATTATCTGGTTGGACAGACTATTTATGTTATCTCTAAAGTTAACCCAGTCCGAATATTCATGACACAACCAGCTTTCATGAATTGGCGGTTAGCAAAACGAGCATTGCTCTTGTCCCAATACGACTTACATTTTAAACAACAGAAGTCAGTAAAAGGACATGCCATCTGTGATATCCTGGTAGCTAATCCAACTACGGATACCACCAAGATATATGACGACCTACCCGATGAAACCCACGAAGTCAACATAACTTCCCATCAACAGGTATGGCGTTTGTATTTCTATGGTGCTTCTCGAGCAACTAATATAGCAAGTGCTCCTGGATGTTCTAATGTTTCCTCCGGAGTTGTAGTTGTTTTAGTTTCCCCAGGAAAACATGTGATGCCTCGAGCCTACTCGTTAACCGAGCCATGCTCAAATAATATAGCCGAATATAACACACTACTCATAGGACTCAATTTCGCTAAAGAACTGGGGGTTGAGTATCTTGAAGCTTTCGGTGATTTTCAACTAATAGTTAAGCAAGTCCAAGGGAAGTATGAAGTCCGAAGTCAAGATTTAATACCATATCATAAGATGGTAGTGGAAATAGCAGAATCATTCGAAGGATTTTTTATCGAACACATTCAGCGGTTACAGAACACCTACGCAGATGCATTAGCAGCATTAGCCGTATCTCTGGTGCAGCCTCCCGAAACAGAACAGTTTGTTACGGTAAGAACTCACCAACTCTTAGTGCCGATCTACAATGAAGATGACAAAGAAGAAGAGGTTCAAGAGGTATACGCAACTCAAGTCGAGTTCGAACCCCAAGATTAGCATTTCCCCATCATCGATTACGTTTTGCATGGAATTTTACTAGAAGATGTGAAGGAAAGGGATTCAATTCGACGAAGAGCATCGAGGTTCTACTATAATATAGAGAGTCGAACGCTATACCGTAGGGGGTATGATGGTTTACTGTTACGTTGCTTATCGACAAAAGAAGCTGAAGAAGTCCTTAAGGAAGCACACGAAGGGGTTTGTGGTGCACACCAACCCGGTCCTAAGCTTTATGACCGTATCAGAAGAATGGGATATTTTTGGCCTCTTATGATGAGTGACGCAGTCACGTATGCTCGAAAGTGTCATGCGTGTCAGATACACACGAATTATATGCACCAACCTCCAGAGCATCTGCATCCTTCGGTTACATCATGGCCATTTGAGACCTAGGGAATGGATATTGTTGGTCCTATAAATCCCCCGTCAGTCAAAGGTGATCGATTCATCCTGGCGATTACTGACTACTTCTCCAAATGGGCTGAAGCGATTCCGCTCAGAAAAGTTAAGACCAGTAACATCATCGCATTCATCAAACACCATATTATCTACCAGCATGGTGTTCTAAGACGAATCATACATGACAACGGTCCTCAATTTATCAGCAATGCCTTCATCAGGTTTTGCGAGAAGTTCAAAATTCAGGACTTCTCGTCGACGGCTTACAATCCCACAGCAAATGGATTGGCTGAAGCCTTCAATAAGACTATCATAAAGTTATTGTCAAAACTTGTGAAAAATAATAAACGAGATTAGGATGACAAGCTTGGCGCGGCTCTATGGGCCTATCGTACTACGGTACGTACACCGACTAGCGCAACCCTGTATTCCTTGGTGTACAGGTGTGAAGCCGTCCTCCCGTTAGAAATACAAATTCCGTCTCTTCGAATCGCTCTCGCAACCCAGATGACGACCGAGGAACAACATCAGAAACGTCTCGAAGAACTCGAGATGCTCGATGAAAAGCGCCTAGAAGCTCAACAGCATATTGAGTTTTACCAAGCCAGAATTTCTCGGGCTTTCGACAAGAAGTTTCGACAATGGAGTTTTAAAGAAGGAGATGTGGTCTTAACTGAAAGACGGCCTATGATCCTTAACTCTAAGAAGAAAGGCAAATTTGAACACAAATGGGAGGGACCATTCCTAGTAGAGATAGTCTATTCGAATGGCGCATATCGCCTAGTTACCAAGGACGGTGACCAGCTTATGATGCCAATAAATGGCAAGTTCCTGAAAAAAATACTATCCTTAGTACCTTCAGGATAACTAATGTATCGGGAAGTTCCCAGAAGAATACCACATGTGGTATTCTTAGGGATAACCCAATCACCGTAAAAGTGATAAATAAGAGATTCACATTTAAGCTCTAAATATCATAATGTTTCCTTTTATTGTTATCAAATCCTCTAACTCTCATGAGTTATTTTGTGAGACGAGATTCAATCTTTTGATAGATTAACATTTCCTGACAAAAATCTCCCACTGATCAAATCAACTGACGGTAGGTCCACTAAAATTTCTATCCGCCAATTCATGACAATTTTCAAAGCTTAACGTGTTAAGTCCTGATCACTTAACATCAAAATCCTTCATTGAGTGGCTAGTACAAACCAGTATTTCTACTACTACTTGTATTCCACTCCCTTTGCTTTCAGGTCAAACCTATAAAAATTAGGACCAAAGCCAGATTCTCCTCTCGATTTCTTCCATGAATGAGAGGTCCATTTTCAATTCGAGCAATCAAACCTATAAAAGTTAGGATTGTCACCAACCTCTCTTCGTCAAACCTGTAGATAGTTAGGACTAAGATCAAGTCAACCCTTTCGATAAACGAAAGACTTCTATCTTTTCCCCTTCAACCAAACCTATAAAAGTTAGGGTCGAAACCATAATTTCCCCTCAATAAATGAGGAATTCTTTTATTGGATCAAACAACCAATCCTATAAAAGTTAGGGTTGTTTGAATCTTTCAGATTCTCGGAGTGGAGATCCCATTCCTAGTTTCATCTTTCCGGATTCTGGGGGTGGAGATCCCACCTCAAGTTTCCTTTCTAGCTGAAGATAGAATATAAAATTCTTTCTCTTCGGTGCCGGGAGATAGAATATAAAATTCTTCCTCTTCTATCTTGGGTTCGTCTTTACCCTGAGAAAAGATGCAATTCTCAACTTCAAATCCATACATTCTATGCACGGGGAACTTTATCTCGACTCCTAAATAGAGATAAGCCTACGCCTAACACGCATTGCCGGTTTAGTCTTTCACCGAATGAAAAAGACACCAGAGTACGAATCTGAGGACTTTCATTCCGAATCCTAAGTAGGGATGAGTCAACGCCTAACATGCGTTGCCGGGCGCCATATTCCCGTAAGAAATGGCAAAGTCTATGTATCCAAAATCATAGCACCAAGTCTAGGAGAATTAATTCTTTTAGCGCAACGTTACATGTGAAACGGGTTTTAATAATTCACATGCTAGCCCGATTCAAACGGTAATCGATAAAGGCACATCAAACACGTTGAAGGCTGGGGGTTTGCCAAAAATTCTAAAGTCTATGTCTAACACACATCGCCGATTTAGTCTTTCGCCAATTGAAAAAGACACCAGAGTTTAAGTCTGGGGAATTTTATCCTGAAACCTAAGAAGGGATAAGTTATCGCCTAACACGCGTTGCTGGGTACCTTTTTCCACAAGAAATGGTAAAGTCTATGCATTCAAAATCATAATATCAAGTCTAAGTGAATTAATACTCTTAGCACAACGTTACATGTGAGACGGATTTTAAAATTCACATGCTAGCCCGATTCAAACGGTAATCGGAAAAGGCATATCAAACCCGTTGATGGCTAAGGGTTTGCCAAAAATCCTGTAAGCATTATGTCCGCTGGGTTTACAATCAATAAAGAAATATCATAATGAAATCAAATACTGGGTCTCTCTTAATAGATCAAGTCAAAGCATACAATAAAAAGCTCATCAGCCCGAAGGCAGTCGGCGATTAAGAACATGAGATTCTAACTTAGAAAGCCTATCTATATAACTCTGCTCAAGCTCTGCTTGCAGATCAGCTCGGATAGACTCTTCAGAATTGCTCAAGATCTTCGCGGCTTCATTTTTCAGCTTCATCAATCTCTACTGCGTAGGTCCTAATCTCTTAACCATCTGCCCGCGAGACTTCTCTAGTCCGGCCAACTCCTCTGCCATGATAATACCAGACTCCTCGGCATACTTCAAAGCCTTCTTCAACTTGTCTACTTCCTCACGGTTGGAGTCTATAGAACTGAGTAACTTGGCTCTGTCAGTATCCTTTCTTGTAATACCAGCCATCAACTGTGCAACAGAATGCTCATGTGACTGAAGCTCACAGCCGATGGAAGATCTCAAATCACGCCATTGTGACAACCTATGCTCCAACTGAGAGGACACGAAAGAAGAAGCTCCGCTAGCCTTTAGCTCCTCTAACTCTCGGAGTTCAGACTCCAAGACAATAAAATCAGCAGTAATACAGTCAGCTAACTCCGGATATCCATCATCTCTGATCATCGTCATGTAGCAAGAAAGAGAACGTCTGAACTGATCAAAGCAATACCCTTGATGAAGAACCTTCTCGATCATGCCGTTAAAAAAGATGACGAAAGAGTTGAGATCCATTCGGAATATGTCTATGCTGGGATCGGAGTCAGACAAAAGGGCAAGGATATGTTAATATGGAGAAGGCTGAGATCCTACAAGCAATCATGTTGAGTAGTAAGAAATTCTCAAACGTGATAAAATTTAATTTAAAAGCGAATTGCAAGCATACCAATACCAACAGAGGTCCCCGCAGACTGAGGTCTGATGATCGGCTCCGTTAGTCTAGTGTCAACAGGCTCTGAGATAACAGCAGGGGTGGTCGTTGAGGGTATATCAACCTCTGTAGGTAAACCGGCAGTGCTTCTCGGCTGTGACGGGGAGACACCACTGTTAGAAAAGCTAGTGGTCCCAAAAACCATAGTTGCATCAGTCATAACGGCTGGTCCTATGATCACACTTCTTTATTAGTCAAATGGAAATTTAGACAAATAAGGAGAATCGCGATGATAGGATTATCTGCATACCTACAAGTCCATCACCCCGGGGTAAACTAGAGATACCGGGAATCATGACTGAATCAGTCCCAGTGATTGGCACTGTAATGATAATTCTTTGTTAGTCAGATAAAAGATCGGACAAAATGAAGGGAATTAGATATATACCTACGGACGAATCACTCTTAAAGGGTGGTCCTGCAGCCTCTTTGGTGGCCTGCTCAGCCATCATATCGACTAATAGTCTAATGTCAGATCCTGAAAAACTTGGTGCTGAGACATACCCTTGTTCCTCAAGACCTATATCATGAAAGGCCTCATCCTCAACTGGTCTCTCTAATACGGCTCCTGCAGAATAATTTAAGTATTGGATATATACAAAAAGGTGGGGAAAAAAGGAAAAGCTCAGATGTACCTGTAGTAGGGGCAGAAGATTCCTTTTCCCTGATATCCGTGTTTGAATTCTTCAAGTTATCTGAAAGAAAGCAAAGCACGGAAATAATAAATCCTGAATTCCCTAACTCTTCCAAATGCTACTCGAGTAGGGTATCATCGGATTTAGATATACCTGAGCATAGAATTGTTGGTTCAACACTATTAATCTGCTCAGTATCAATGTTCGGGTCAACATCCATGGGCTCATCGTGAATGGCATCACACATCTGCTGCATGAAGCTATCCAAACGATCAGAATCAGGGAATACGGAATCCTGTGGAAGTTCGCCTTCTTCATGGTTTCCTGGAATATAAAACATAATTGAGTTTAGTGAATCCCAAAAGGCGAATCATCTTAAAGCAATAAAAGTAATAGGGTATTACCCTCTTCCCCGCCAACAGTGCTTCCTAACTCCGCTTCGTAGGTACGCCGACCAGTATGGGGTTTATGAACGGTCTTCTTCCGTTTCGGGGTGCGAACTCTCACAGAGCCAACAGGCCGCTCGTGCATGAACTTGGTCCGCATTTCGACCTGTGCGGGAGCTTTACCACTGGGCCGGGACCTCGCATAGAGAGAAGCGAGTGACTCATGTTCATCATTCATTCTACCTAGGGTGATAATAGTCATCTTTTTAGGATAAGTAAATAAGACCTTTTGCTCTGGTTTTCTAAAAGCCAGTTGAGACCTAGAAAGGATATGACGTTGATTGCAACGAAAGAAGGCCAGATTAGTTAATTCTGAAAAGAAAGAGTCTGACAAACCTGCATTAGGTTCTTCTTTGTCAGTATCTGTGTCCACATATTCTTCCTTAGAAGTCTCGTCCTCATCGCCGGTAGGAAGAAGCTCTTCATCATCCTCCATCTTGTCTCTGCTCGAAAGGGAAGGTTTGGCATGCCTTTTCCTCTGCTTCTTCGCAAGCTCGGCCTTACGAGCAGCCTTGGTGGTGATTTGAACCAAGTGCTCAGCCTCCAACTCTGAAAGACTCCTCACGTCTATAAACTCATTGGCAGAAAGAAACCACTTGCAGCTGAGAAAAATAAGAAGCAGCTTGCGCTTAGATGAAGGAAGAGCGAAGTAGACTTCAGTACAGCCCATCATAGTCCAAAGCCATGCTCGGACGCCGTTAATAAGACCCCCCTCAGTCTTCAAACCACGGTTTGGATTCCCAACATACAGTTGGTCGTAACCGAACTGGCGAGCAAAGCGACACGGAACGTAAGGCTCTATATGACAACGGCTCTTCACACGAAGAACAAGATATCCGACGCGGATGTTCACCAACCAACAGAAACAACCAGCGTCCAGAGAAGTTCGACCAGTCCGGGGTTTCTCCTCATCAATCAACACATCACCGTAACATCCCGAGAAGTGAGGAAAACATTTGAAGAACTTCCAGCTCTTACGAACTTGAAGCTCCCGTTGTACATCAGTGAACGTCTTCCAGAACCATTTACTCTTTTCCAACAACTGCACGAAATGAACGGAGGCATCAACAGTACTAGGCGCCGACATCAGGTCAGGACGATGAAGAACAAGCCACGCCATCAGGTATGTGTATGGAAGCTCAACCTTTACGGAAATAAGTTCGGTCGACGGTTCAGGACCCACCTGTACAAAACCGTCAACCAAGTACCTGAGCCCGCAATGGATACCAGCAACCATCGCCGGAAGCAGAGAAAGCTCCCACCCGTAAGCCAACTAAACGACAGGGAAGAGCACCTCAAGAGGTAAGGCATCAGAAAACTGATATGGAACGACGCACTTCTTCAACCAAATGGCAAGGTAGCCTGCTAACAGAGTCCTGGGCTGAATAGACTTATATGCATGGCCAAGAAAGGTCCGAAACTTGGTCCATGCAGGAAAAGCTCCCTCAACACCGGCAGTAGTGTATAAGCAAGTTTCAGCCTTTTCCATCAACTCATTAATGGCAGAAGGTGTCAGAATGTCTAATTCACGAATAGTTTCGTATGAGCCACCCTCTAAATGCTGGAACAAATAGACGGCAAACTACTTCAAGCTAATCTGTCTCTTCCTCTTCGCCTGAGTGGTTACTTTGATTAAAGATGTGTAATAGTGACACGTAAGATCCCAAAGCGTATCATATATATCGGGCGAATCCTTCTTCATCCGCTCCAACTGCATGTTCGAGGGAAAGTACTCCTGGTATGAAGAATCCCCCATCGGAAGGCCGGAAACCTTATGCATCTCATGCAAAGATAAGCCTAACTCTCCACCGCAGGTCAGAAAGGTATTACTATCAGGGATGTACGTATCTAACAATGCTAGAAAGTGGCGACAGCTGACCGGAAATCCATACATGGTGGCTCGTATAGGCGCATACAACCCGCTCCTTCTCAGATCATCCTCCCAACGTCCCAAGACATAACTAGTCATACGGGTCCACCATCCGTTGGGTTGTGAGTAAACCCAACCAAAACATTTGAAATCCGGTGGAGGTAACTTCCTCCTAAGCTTAGCCAAACGATTCCTCACAGTAGGAGCAACTGCCGATACCTCGTCTGGGGGTGCAGTATCAAGACCCAGAATCCCCGGTAGAAGACCGCGAATATACTTATGCCCATCGGAGCTTGGAGTCTTATGGTGGGAGATATATCCGCAATGAACTCGGTCACTATCATCTGTGAGATTCCAGGACATCCGTCGCTGTACAGCCTGCCCCTCCAAATAAGTAAAGGAATGCTGACGGGGAATGGAGGGAATATAAAGAAGAGCTCCTTCGTCATTGTTCAACTAATGCTCATCAGCCAAAATCAACCTGGCTGGATCCTCGACGGAATCTCCAAACAAATAACCAGGCCTCTCTAAAGCCTGAGTGGAAATGGAGTCGGCTGTAAAGGGAGCATCAGTGATCAACTAGCGTAACGAACGACGTCCTCCATCTCGTATCAGACGGCAGGACTCATCGGTACGACTTCTATCAAATTGAGGAAGTGGACCAATAACCTGCCTGTCAGCAATAGAAGAGAAAACCTCCCCACTGCAACCAGTAGTAGCATGAGGGGGAAGACTATCCGCAGGGAATTTAACTGCAACAAAACAAGGGTAGAGTTAGAAAATTATCCATGAATTAAACGAGGATTAAATCCATCTCACAAGAGAGTGAGATAAGATCATCCACGGGGCAATTGGAGAGACGATTCTGAGTGTCCTACACTGGAGGAACGGTATGCATCATCACGTAAACAACGTGATAACATACACCGACCTACAAGGTGTAAGACAACACAAAATCGCCTCAATATGCCGGAAGACTTGAATTAGCCAAGCAAAACAAGTCCGAAACCTCGACCCCCGTAAAGAAGGATGTCGGGTCTTCCCGAATGACCCGCGAAGGGGCCAAACGAGGATACAATAGGGCCACGAAATTCCTGAAACCTCGACCCCTGCGAAGGAGGATGTCGGTACTTCCCGAATGACCCGCGAAGGGGCCAAGCGAGGATACAACAGAGCCATGAAATTCCTGAAACATCGATCCCCACGAAGGAGGATGTCGGTTCTTCCCAAATGACCCGTAAAGGGATCAATCGAGGATCATAAAGCATAAGTGCTCACCCCCGAAAGAAAATGCCACCGAAGAGGATGCCGTAGGAGCCTCCCTCTCGCTATGCTATGAAAGGGAGCGGCTTCTATGGAATCGCGATCGGCGCGGAGACATGGAGAACCTGCAATAAAAATTAACGGTCAGGTACAATCATAAATTTGAGCACCCGAAATTTAAAAGGAAAATTAAGAACTTTAACTAAAATCCTATAAAATAAGTAGAATTTTATGGTTGAGGTCTAATTAAACCTACAAATTTTGTGCATACAAGACAGTGGGCTCATATTACGGTGTAAACCCTCATGATAATTTTTTGGTGAAATACCCAAAATACCCCTGTAGGCGTATAAAATTGCCTATAGGTCCCTTAGCTCAGCTCAGCA